>JAEANM010021077.1:0-11948 GCA_017656035.1 Myanophis thanlyinensis
AAGGAAGGAAGGAAGGAATCTAGAGAAAATAAGAGAGGGAGGGAGGGAGGTAAATGCAGGTAGTCCTCGACTTATGACCACAACTGCAGCTAGTCCTTGACTTATGACCATAACTGAACCCAAAAATTCTGTTGCTAAGTGAGATGGTTGTAAAGTGAATTGTGCCCTGTTTTATGGCCTTTCTTGCCTCAGCAGTTAAGTGAATCCCTTGTTGTTAAGGGAGTAACAGGGTTGCTAAGTGAATCTGGTTTTCCCATTGACCTTGCTTGTCAGAATGTAGCAAAAGGCGATCACATGACCCCGGAATACTGCAGCCATCATAAATATGATGACTTCTTCTCCTTCTCCTTCTCCTTCTCCTTCTCCTTCCCCTTCTTCCATTTATTTATGTTAAATAATTCTTTGCTGTTTTGCTGCCCATTCACTTCATCCATCTGGAATTGTTCACTGTCTACTTTAGACTTCAAAATCCTGATTCCATCCACAGATAACCATCTGACTGTCTCATTCTTACATCCATCCACTTCAAGAATGATTTAGTTTATGATTTAGTCAAACACACAGGGCTATGGGCCAGATCTGGCCCACAATAGGCCCAGAGTTGTTTCATGGGGCCATCCCAGAAATGGCAAGGGACAGGCCCATGCCACCATGGTCCCAAACACCCACCATGGTCCCATACACCTGTGACAACCAGGTCACACCCACCCTGTCCCCCCAAGGTCAAACAAAATCAAGGGATCGAGTTTGACACCCCTGATTTAGCTGCTACCTATGAGTTTTAAGAGGACCCCTTTGCCTTGTTTGTTGATTGCATTATTCTGATTTTTCACCAGTTGGTTCAATGCAGAACCTCTGTCGCCAGGCATCAACAACATTTCAGAAGCAATAGAAAATCTGCAAGTGGACATTACACACCGCCTGGAGGCTACCATACGAGGACAAATTAGGGATTATAAAAATCACTTGCAGGTGGGAGATACTTCCGAAGTAATCTACTGGATCCCCTACATGGGTTGCCCATGTGACTATACAGGACAGATGGGGAGGAAACTAACTACCAGATTGCAAGACAACATAAATGAAGAGATCTCAATTCATTGGCATAACCTCATAGTGCAATGAACAAGGACATACATTCAATTTTGCAGCTATTAGGATTGTTGGACGAGCAGGCACAAAAACAGCTGGGTAAGTGATTGAAGCCTAGGAAATGCCCCCCCCCCCCCGACAGTCAACAGGAGGTGCTGATTTACCACCCGCTTATTGAGGACTTTGAAGGTGAGAACTGGGCAGCACAATCAAACAACAGCCAACAACTTAATAACCAGACATCAACATTCCAATCAACATCTAAAAAGCCACATACAACGGACGCCAAATATAAATACCACACACAGAGCAGCACATAACTCTGGAGAGAAAAGTCACTTGAAGATGGGCTCCAGCATGAGTCTGAAAGCTCAGAAGGCAAAACCTCTGATCCCAGTGACGGACCCAGATTGGATAGAATAAAAATAGAATTGTTTATTGGTCAAGTGTGGTTGGACACACAAGGAATTTGTCTTTGGTGCTTATGCTCTCAGTGTACATAAAAAGAAAAGGTACATTCATCAGGAATCATAAAATACAATATTTAATTGTAGTCATAGGGTACAAATAAGCAATCAAATCATACTAGGAAACAATAATCAGTATAAATCATAAGGATACAAGCAACAAATTATAGTCATAGTGGGAGGGGATGGATGATGGAACAATGAGAAGAATAACAGTAATGCAGTCTCAGTAAATAATTTGACAGTGTTGAGGGAATTATTTGTTTAGCAGAGTGATGGCGTTTGGGAAAAAAAACTGTTCTTGTGTCTAGTTGTTCTTGTGTGGAGTGCCCTATAATGTCATTTTGAGGGTAGGAGTTGAAACAATTTATGTCCAGGATGTGAGGGGTCTGTAAATATTTTCCCAGCCCTCTTTTTGACTCGTGCAGTATACAGATACTCCATGGAAGGCAGGTTGGTAGTCATTGTTTTTTCTGCAGTTCTAATTATCCTCTGTAGTCTATGTCTGCCTTGTCCTGCAACATTATCCTGGAACTATGTATATTTGCCTTCATTTGTATCTGTTACTCTGCCTTCCCTGGTTTATCTGATGCCTTTGAGAAGGGACTTTAACATAACACTTTCTGAATAACAAGGAATATAATATGTACCCCAGAAGCGGAGTCCCAAGACTGCTAAACATGTAATGCCTAGAATCTCCAACCAACAGAGCAAAAATGGAAGAAAACTCGGAACTACAAGTTGCTAAATTCTCTAGTGCTTCCTCATCCCTGATCATAATTCACTTGCGTCTTCATGCTTGTTAGTAATCACAAATAACTTCTCAGAGAATAAAGAAATGGAACGAGGAACATAATGAGGAGGTTAAATCAGATTATTTGTTATCTTAATATTATCTGTGTGGAATGGCAGAAACTTTCTTAAAAAAAAAAAACAATCTAAAAGAGACTTTACCCAGTATGTTACCCGGTGGAAGAACATCTAGAATGTTCTACGTTCAACAATGAGCTTTCTCACTAGTTCCCTGCCATTCCCCACTGTTCAAGTTACTACTGAAGAAGCTTGTTGGATGAGAAGTAAAACATCTTCGGAGAAAAACAAAGAAAACCCAGTTGCCTCTTGTAAAAGGACCTTTGGGACAACCGTAACTGGGATGACTGAGAGTTTCCATAGATACTGAACAATGTGCTTTGATGATGAGTCTCCCACACTGAGGCCAATCCTTCCAAATCAACATCTGTTTGGTTCCTAAGGAAGCATGAATTTCACCAGTCTTCCTCCCAGACGCTTTTTAAAAACTAATATTCAGTTGGCTACTTTCCAGTCCTTGGCTGAAGAGACCAATTTGGATCTGGATTGGTATAATGGTCCCAGGCCCACGATGAGGGGTTTCGAAGCATACAGTCCAGTCTTATTTACTAATTAAAGAGGGGGAAAAAATACAAAGCAATGTTTATCGCCTTTCCCCAATGGTGCTTTTGCTTCCCAAATCAATTAGATAAAAGTATTCATCCTTCGCTTTCCACAGGGAAAAGATATGACTTTGCAATTATTGGCATTCTTCATCATCTTAAAGCCTGACGCTTATTTGGCATCCTGTTTCCAGTGCCTTTTTAAATATTTTTTTTAAATATTCATATTTGCTTTTCTATAGGATGCTCTTAAAAACAGCTTTGTTTCTTGCATTTTTTTTTTTTTTTTGGTCTTTGCATTATCTCAAGACACACTATATTTTCTCCCCAGTGCATACTGCTTCTGTCTTAGCAAAAAATCTTTGAGTTTCTAGTTCTTCTTAGCATTGTTGGTAACTTCTTTCTGTACTTGATGGAATGTGTATTTTTCATGCCAAGGGTTAACTCCTCTTCCTTTTTTCCCCCTCATCATTGTTCACTTCCCTTCTGTCTGGATTGTCTAAGAGTCTTTGACCCAACTGATCAATCTGGACTTCTGTGAGAAGGTGGGTCTGATGAATGGTAGCTTGCTTACTTGGCTAGAGCTGTCTCGATTGGCCAAATATGGAAACTTGGCCTTAAAAATCCCCCCATGAAAATAATTTGCAAAGCCAAGCAAATCTGATGGTGTCGTGTGATGTGTCATGGCGTATCATGATGTTTTTTGCCTTTGCTAGCCAGGGGAGGTGTGGCCTGCACATGACACATCTGGTCCATGGGCTGCAAGTTTGACAGGCCTGGCCTAGAATCATAGAATCCTTCCTGCAGACTTTATTTTTGTATGCTTTCAAAGATCACAGGAGAAGAATTGGCTGAACCTGGAGGTGGAGTTAAAAGAGGAATTAGCCTAGAATCCGTATGTAGCCACAAGTGAGCTAAATCCAACCTCCCTTGATTCCATTATCTAACTCTAAACTAAAGGTTGACCATTAGTTGAGAAGATTCCTTCCTCTGCGTGGACTTATTTAGCCACTAAATAAGTTTAATTGAATCTTCATGGGTGGACCTAATCTTTCACACCTGACATGTCTGGACTCTTCAGTTTTCTTGGCAGGATTTTGGAAGGGTTAGGGTTTTGTTTTGTTTTGTGATTGCATGCAATTATTTCATCATTTGCCCCATGGCTTCATGCTGATAGTGTCACGGTTCCAAACCAAGCCAGCAAAAGAAAGAGGCCACACTGTGAGCAGAAAGAATCTCTTTACTGGAGTAAAACTTGGCACATGGTGAACAATACAAGTAAAAGGGTTTCTATAACCAGCATTACTGGCTTCTGCTAGCCAGCTGGCTATACGGACTCAGCTTGTCCCACCAACCTGTTTCCAGTTGCTCCCAGCTGGCTCCAGCAAGTACTTTATGGGCCCAGCTCTAGCAAGCACTTTTTGAGTCTGGTTGCTCTGTGGCCAGCTACAGCAAGTACTCTTCAGACCTGGGTGGCTTCTGAACTGACTGCAGCTGGCTTGCCTTCCTGGCTCCTCTCTTAGTGTGAATCCCATCACCCAACACCCATGCACCACCACCCCCCGCATGTGTGGCAACTCCAAAACAGCATTTTGTGGCAACTTTGAATGGTGCGCTGTCTTGGACGTTGGCAGATAGTTTGACTCTACTTACCTCAAAACTATTTTCTAACATTTTGACCTGGTGCATGGCTCTTTCTCCACGATGGCTCATGGATGTCTTGACTGGATCTTCTAACAACACTGTCTTTTGAAATAGCCTACCTCTGTACAGTAGGAGGTGGGATGGCTCAGTGGCTAAGACATTGAGCTTGTCAATCAGAAAGGTCGGCAGTTCACCAGTTCGAATCCCTAGTGTCACATAACGGAGTGAGCTCCCGTTACTTACCCCAGCTTCTGCCAACCTAGCAGTTTGAAAGCATGTAAAAATGCAAGTAGAAAAATAGAGACCATAAGCGCGCTAGCATGCCTACCATACTGTCTTACTGTCCCCATTTATCTGTACTTACTTCCTTTGTTTATACCTATACCTGCTATCTTGTACATGTTTGACAAATAAAATAAAATAAAATAAAATTCTTTTCTAATTCAATCATGCATATGTAATCTTTTTGTTTCTCAGTTGTAGACTTTATTGTGATATAGGTGGACATTCTCTGATACTGGCTGTTGCTTTATGTTTCAATGTCAGTTGGGCCTGCAGTAAAATATGTACTAAATAGTTTCCTCCACTGTTTATAATTTCTGGAGGACCTGCACAGATAGCTCTTTTAACCAGACAGTTGTTTTTTTCCCTCTAAGTCCATTTTTCAGCATTTGCTAAATATCTCTTTGGCCTGGAACAAAGCTATTATTTAAACTCAGGACATGAGGATCTTGGATCTAATGTGAGATGCTGTTCTCAGAAGCTTGTTAGAAAGCTGTACTACTGGAAGGCCATGAAATCAAGCAGAAATTCTGTTTTGTAATCTTCAGTGTTGCCAGGAAAAGTGCCTAATAAAAAAATTAAACTAGTTTATTGGCAAGCCAACTAGATTGTTGGCAATATCCAGGTATAAAACTTCCTTGCCAGTTCTGTTTCTGGCACATCTCCTGTTAGAAGCAATCTTATAGGCTTTCTGAGTGCTTGTTTCTTTGGCTATAATCTGTATAAGATTGGCAGGTTGTTACAATGAAAATCAAAGAATTATAGTCCCAAGAGGGGACATTCATTCTCCAACATTGTGGATTAGTTTCCGAATGGTTCATTACCAGGTTGGGTAACATCTTCAGTGGATTTTAGGGTGTGTGTGTGTTCTTCTGTTTATATAAGGGCTTCATGGGGTCAGTAGGTCTTGTGATTGGAGACTTGTGTCAGGTGAGGGTCTTGTGATGGCTTGGGTGTGGCTCACATCAGGTCTTGTGATAAGTCTTGTGATGGGTCAGATGATGGATCACATCAGGTGAAGGTCTTCTGATGAATCAGGTGTGGTTCCCATCAGATGAGAGTATTGTGATAAGTCTTGTGAGGGTCACATCAGGGGAGGGTCTTGTGAGACCCTCACCTGACCCATCACAAGACCATCACCTGACATCAACCATCATCTGACCCATCACAAGATCCTCACCTGACATCAACCATCATCTGACCCATCACAAGATCCTCACCTAACATGATCCATCATCTGACCCATCATCTGACCAACATATGACCCTCACTTGGCATGACCTTCCCATCCCAAGACATACTGACCACAGAAAGCCTTTATAAGCAGAAGAACATTGACACTGTCATTCCCTAAATTCTGCTGAAGATGTTACCTAACCTGGTAACGAAACATTCAAAAACCACCCCCCATAAAATCAAAGAATAAATCTTCACCTTCATTCTACACCCGAGCGTCACATATTTGCCACTATTGCAAAATTATATTCCTGTTTCGCCTCTCTGCAATAGCAGAACCATTAAACCAATCAATTTAAATAATATATAAATATAATAATAATTAATATAATAATTATAATAAAGATAAATAATAATAATAATTAATATAATAATAATCAATTTCAATAATTTCAATAAATCAATTTAAACAATTAAACCTCAGTTGATCAAACTGTGCGATCAGGTTCTAAAAGTAGTGGTAGTGGGGGAATAGAATTAGGAAGAAAATTCATTGTTGTTTGTATCACCTGGTGAAAAAGTATTTTCACCTTCTGGATCTTCTGAATTTTTATAAAGCTTCTGGGCTTGTTATTGGAGCTCTGTGTGGACTCTTATATTTATTTATTTATTTATTTATTAAATTTATATACCACACCCTCTCCCAAGGGACTCGGGGCGGTTTACAGCAAGTAAAAAATATAGGCAAAAATTTAAAAAACCGATATAAAACAATTAAATTGGCTGATATTTAAAAATACTATTAAAAGTTATTAAAATTAATTATAAAATTTTACAACCAAAAATTAAAATTTTAAAGCATCCTTCCACAGTTTCAAGTAGTTCTTGCAACATTAAGTTCTATTATGCTAGGGCAATCCCATGTAAAACAACTGATAATAAACTAATCTACAAATGGCAAGGATTGTTTTCAGTGTATTGTGTCCCAAGTAAAGCTGCAAGTGGTATACCAGGTAAAATCGTGCAAAAGTCTTACTTGCCACAGTCTAATCTTAACTCTAATCCACTCAGATAAAACTAGGAACACCATAACAATGTGCTTCCAATTCTCAGCCCTCACAGATGTTCTGTGGTTGATGCTATCAAAACTTTCTAGGAAGACAAGAACGTCACATACTTGCCATCCAAACCCCTCCCAGATCATGCATGAGGAAACTCAGTATACTTTTTGTCTGATGTCCAGATCCCAATCCAAATTGCCACAGATCCAGATACTTCCAGAGCCCTCTGTAGCAATACCACTTTTTCAATAATCCAATAAGATCAGGATTAGAGGTGTGACAATAGTAGACCAATGTTGTTGGATCCAGGCCTGGCCCCTTGAGGTGTGGGTAGACCAGTGCCTCGAGTAGCACCTCATCAAAGTGTTAACCCTTCAGTGCAGATGTGGGCTGCTCCTCCTGGGCTGCTTTTATTAGCTTGACAGGACAGGGATCCAACCCACAAGGTTAACATTTATTTATTCAACAGATTTATAAAAGTGCCCATTTTATGAAAAGTGACTCTGGGTGGCATACAGTAATTTATGCATTTTGTTCATGCGACTGGGATGTGTGTGTGATTGCAACGACTGGGGATATTGAAGAACAGCTTCAAGTCTCTTCATTCAGTGCCACTGTAACTTCAAAAGGTCTCTGAGGAGATATGTCATAAGGACTACCTTTAATTCCATCTATGTTTCCCAGTTGATTTCCTTCTTCCACTCTATATTCACTTCCAGCACTTTTAACTTTCTGCCAGGTCCTTAGTTGATTCACCTTCTCCTTGTAAAAAGAATGTGTGAAAAATTCTACTTTCAGTTATTTCCCAGATTCAGATTATCATCCACAAATTCAGTTCATATATCTGGATGGTCATATACTAGAATAGCAGACAGTGTTTATTATTGTCTTGTCTATTTTGGTTCTTACATATATTGTTACATATTCATATAGCTATATCACTAAATGTATGGAAGAAGTGTCTAATATTCCAAGACTACAATGCTACTTTAAAACTCTGGGATTAACAAAAAAAAATGAAAAGAATTGATTGTCTTCAAATGGAAAAATTATTTCTCTAGACAAAATATTCAATGGATCTTGGAGTTGAGGCGATTTTTGCTCTTTTTCCTTTTCCCCTCTATTCCAAAGTATAACATCACAAATATAATGGTTCTTCAGTTAAGGATTGTTTTGGAAATATGAGCTATTTTAGGGTTTACACCTGCTGCCATTCTTAAACTGTGTTTATGCAACATTTAACTAGATTGGATTGGGCAGTTCTATTTACATGACAAGCTTTATTAATTTGATCTTTGTTTATATTCTTGTTTCATGGCTTAGTATGTTGTATGAACCCAATTTGTTTGGTTAGGGTTTAAAGTTCCTTGTTGTGTGAATTCAATAAATGTAAGTTTATTCCAGTACAAAGCTAGCCCTTTATAACAGTACTTATTGAAAGAAAGCATAAGACAGAGAAAATTCCTATTACTTTGGTAAAGACCTCACTTTGTACAATTAGATAATTGTATTTTAATCTCAGTTTTGTTTTGTTTTTTTGTGTGTTTTTTTTTAAAACCTTCTTCAAAATTCCAGTACTCCCTGACACCATCCTTTCCCTCAGGTTACTCCTTTCAGAATGGAGTTGGCTTTGGCTGGGCGTGGAATTAAGGATACAATAAACAAAGACAGAATTTACAGATTTCAGAAGGATAACTTTACAGTTTAAAAAAACAATAACATAAAAGTGGCAAAACAAGTTCAAGGTTTGCAAATGACTATGTAGTTACCGAAATAGAAAGAGAATGCATCTGGTAAAGGCAAATTTTCCTTCCTAACTTCGTGGCATTTTTTATAAATACTTTTTCAAGCCAAATTCTTTTAGTCCATTTTCTTTGTGTTTCCTAATCATTCAACTCAAATCAAAGTTGAATTCTGGATGAATTTCTTTCTCCCAAGAATGGCACAGTAGGCTACAGAGATTTCCTTCCAATTGGCATTTTTCCTCTCTGAAAACATGCTTTCCCCTGACCTCTGGATCATGTCAGAAAGATTCTTTCTTTCTACCTCAGTTCTTATTATTTCTTCCAAACCTTCCGCTGATCAGTTCCTGTTAATTTGTCAGTTTCCTTTAGTTTCCTTCTTGCCCAGTACTAGGTTTTCAGTCAGTTTCTAACTAAACCATTTCTTTCGCTCCTTAAAAGTTCGTTATCTATGCAGACTTCTGAGAAAACTTTTCATTGGCTGAAAATAATACTTCGAGTATATAAACAAGATCCAACCAATTCAGTGATGAGGTTTGATGCATTTCAGCTATCTGTATTCTTACTGTTTGCTTACATCAAATAGTGTAATCCAGATATTGCATTATCAATGCTAAACAAGGCAAAGATTTCTGCAATTCAATTATCTTGATGGAACTACGGGGATAGGCAAAATAATAGCAGGAAATAGTGGAATTCCAGAAACACTTAGTGTTCTTTTTTCCAGTGGGAGCATCTAGGGAGCAAAGTTCATATATCTTATCTGTTATTTTTAAAAAAAAAAAAACTTTAACTCCATAATACAGTTTTCCATCTGTGACATCTTTAGAATGTGCGGACAGCACCTGCGAAGTAGATGGACAGTTTTCCAAAATTGATAAATAAATAAAAATTGAGAGTTGAAGTCCACCCATCTTAAAGTTTGTTTTATATATATATATATATCAAATTTAGAAACCATCCAGCTCCATACTCTGCATTGCTGAGGATGAGAAACATTGTAGTGTTTCACTGTCATGATGTGTGGGGTTGTTTCTCTCCAGTGATTGGAAATAAAGCATTGGAAAGTAATGGTGAAACTGGAATTTATATAGGTGAAGGAAAGGGTTTTGTTTAATATATTTCCTTTAAAGTTCAGAAAATTATAGATGTGTTTTAAAAACCATTTAAAGGAAAATGGGATGGCTTTCTTAAAATCAATACGTAATTTGCTAATGGTTGATAATCCTAATTATAGAAATCGTTTTAATGTTTTATGACAAACATCTAAGATGAAATGAAAGATAAGTAGGTAATGTAGGTAGATATTTCAAGAAACATGACTAATGACTTAGAATGCTAGTGCCCCAATTCTTCCATGTTTCAAATACGTATAACCCTAAAGGAATTGTCAGATATAATTCATCATCAAGGAGATTTCTTCCTCTGGCTCTGGGTTCCCTGTTTTCTGACTTTTTTTTTTTTTAATCCTCCCTTTTTGCTTATTATCTGTTTAGTTTAGAAGTTTTATAAAGTCCCCCAATTATTAGTTTTAGGAAGATTCAAAAAAATAGATGATTGAAATATCCACATTACTGTGAAACCAAACTAGGCGAACTCCTAATCACAGCAATATTTGAATCGGCATTTCTAAATTTTAGGAAATGTTGGAGATCAGAGAAACCAAATCTGTTTTTACTTGTGGGTTTAAATTCTGAATTCCTGAATTGGGGAAAAATAATGGCTTCTAGTGGAATATATGAGATGTATAAAATAATAAGTATTATGTAATACTATTAGGGACTTTCATATTGATTCTTCATAATGTGCTTCCTAATAATGTATAGACATAATAAAAATCATCAGAAAAAAATAAAGTGAATATCAAAACAATTTTTTAACTTTTGTTTATATGTAGAATTAATATTTTTTACTTTTAAAATATTATTCTACTTTCAAAAACAGCTGCTTCTTGGAAGAGAAATTATGGAGACCTAAATAAACTTTTTTTCCAGTGATTATGATTTTCTTCAAGTTTGTTAAAAAACTGAAATTCACCAAAGTACAGTAAATTAAAAATACTATTAAAAAACTGCATCTGCAAGGATTTCTATGACAACCTTTGCTCACTTTACACCTTACCTGGAATAAGTATCATTAACACAGGGATGTATGATTTTGAATACATATGCTTGGGATTGAAGATCCCATGTTGAAATACAAAAGTACGTTTTTCTAAACATCAGTTCTTTTAAACACAAAGGTATCCTGCTTCCTGGATAACTGTGCTAGGATTACACTTTTAGGAATAGTAACTCTGATGTAAATCTGAGATATTTATAGCTGTTCTGAAAAAAAAAATCACACTTTATCGTGAAAAACGCTATGTTGTTGCACACTAAGTGATATGTGGAAATGTTCTTGTTCTTATCAAATCTGATGGTTCCTTAGATAGTAACCAGAGGATGTGAAACAGCAGAAATGACCTTGAGAAGAAACGGCTTGGGACAGCTTGGATTCCATGTCAACTTCGAAGGGATTGTGGCAGATGTGGAACCATTCGGTTTTGCGTGGAAAGCAGGCCTGCGTCAGGGCAGTCGCCTGGTAGAGATCTGCAAAGTAGCTGTAGCAACACTCACTCATGAACAAATGATTGACCTATTGCGCACATCTGTGACAGTCAAGGTGGTGATTATTCAGCCTCATGAGGATGGTTCACCTAGAAGGTAAGACATTAGTGGGTGTGTCCTTGCATGTACATATGGATTTGCCCTTTATATACATGCTTTCCTTGCTAAGTTGATGACATGGGATACAGGTAGTCTTCGACTTATGACCACAATTGAGCCCAATATTTCTTGTTATTAACTGAGACACTTATTAAGTTAGTTTTGCTCTCTTTTACAACCTTTCTTGCCTCAGTTGTTAAGTGAATCACTGCTGTTAAGGATAGTCACCCGTTAGGAGAACAAGTGTGCAGCGAAACATTGTGAGAGTGGTGTGGTAAAATACACATACCAGAATACAGAGACACTGAGTAGAAAAATAGGTTTTCACTTCCGTGGAAATAGAGGTTTTGCAAAGTCCATCAAT
>JAEANM010021078.1:0-11948 GCA_017656035.1 Myanophis thanlyinensis
TAATTAAATAAAAATCTCTGGGATAAGAAATTATTTAGGGGGGAAATTTGTGGTTTTCTCTGGTTTGGAAAAAAAAAAGATAGGGGGAGTATTATGTTTGTGTTAACATTAGTACATCAGAATGAAGTAATTATTTTAAAATTAACTCAAAATCTCCTGAAGCTTACAGGAGACCTTGCGCCCTTCAATCTCATAATTGAAATTTACTTTGATGGGCATCATTTCTGACAAATCCCATCCCAGTTGCTGATGTTGTGAGGCTAGTATTGTGTGGTCCTGGCACTAAAGGTCAATTTTGTCCACAATGTTAACATCCATCTATGACTTCATTGTGTATGAAAACACTCAAAGGCTTACAACAATCAGCCTTGCGGCTAGGGCATTTTGGTCTCTCAAGCATGTTCTTTGGATTTCTTGAGTCCAGATGTCTGATGGACTCAATCATAGAAGCAGCAGTGATTTGTAGCCAAACTCAACAGTGACAAGTTCTCTTTGGGTGCTCTTGCCATCAGTCTTCTGCCCCCTGTGTAGTCTTTAGATGCTCTGGCTAGGGATAGGAGTTGTACCTGCTGTTTTCAGTGCAGACTTGGACAGCTAACAAATTGGAGACAAGGTGGTACCCACATTGCTCCCCAATTTACTTATCCATTAGCTATGTTGCCTGGAGCTTATAAGCTAATAAACTTCAATCAAATGCATCTGAGAAGCACCAAGTTGTAAAAAGCTGCTTGTATCCTTGCAATCTAATGACAGTTGATCAAAGATAGAGAATGTCTGTGTAAAAACTGCATTTATTGAACACTTACATCACTTTTTTTTTTAAAAGCCATTTTTATTTTTATTTTAAAAGTGCTCCATGGTCAATACATTATTAACTAAATCTATTCCAAAGTGAATAAAAAACAAAAATATACATTTCAAAACACTTAACAACTTTGGACACAACCTCTCAGACATGTCTGTGCAAACATTGCTGAACTTCAAGTCCCATATTTCCTCTTTGCTCTGGCAGAAACAGAGTGGCATTACCAGAGCGCTTTCGGGCCAACCGGACCCATGATGTACCATAGATCAGGGATCCCCAACCTTGGCAACTTTAAGACTTGTGGCCTTCCCCTCAATTGGCTGAGGAATTCTGGGAGTTGAAGTCCACAAGTTTTAAACTTGGCAATGTTGGAAACCACTACCATAAATGGCTGCTACATGCTTTAGTTAGAATTTGGCCTCCCAGCACCGACAGAGGCAAGTGGCAGGGAGTGAACAGAAGAGAGGATCTTGCTGTATTTTTCTGCTTTTCTGAGACTAGGGCCCACCATGGTGAAAGCCACCCTCCCTTTGGTATAAAGAATCATTAACATACATGTTCTGCTGCAAACACAATACATTACAACAGCTGAAGAGCAGACTTTATAAAGCAGCATTAAATTAAAAAAAACTTTGGTGAAAAGACACTCTGAAGATTAGTTTTGCCTGGCACTAAAAAAAGAAAAGGGGGAGGGGGAGTGTCAGTCCAGGCAAAGGAAGCATTGCTTAACACAAGAAGATTAAAATATGCCTTTACTTGAGGTTGTAAGCTCCCAACACTTGATGGATTCTGCCCAATTAACTTGAAAAAACAAATAAGCACTGTCACAAGGCATATTTAATGAGGAAAATCTCAACAAGAATTAAGCCTGTTTTCTTATCTTTTCATCGCAGTAATGTTAAACAGGCATTTTATGGTGCAAAAAGGAATATGTATCTTTTAAAATGTTAAAATATCTTTAACCAGTGTATAGCATAATGCCTCATAATCACATATGCGTGCTTAAAAATACTGCACATCCATGACGTATTTCTGATTGGCTATATTTATGGGTGCAAGTCAAAGAAAAAATGCAGATGCTTTGAGCTATTAGGCTGGGATTGAATTATAATCAGGCAAAGTCTAATTCAAATTAAGCACTATAAAATATCATGGACTTCACTGCATATTCATTTCACTTGATAACACTGGTGTGACTCTGAAGTAATTTTGGCTAAAATATTCCCTACGATTCATTCTACCTCATTCAATGGAATTTCAGATATACTTTTAAAATCTAGACTGTACCTTTTAAAAAAAAGATACAGTGGTGGATGAGAGATTACTTATGAAATATCTTTTAGGAATCATCTCAGTCTTTTAACAAACTCCACCACAAATCTGTCCTGAAATAAAAGTGCCATTACAATATAATGGATTGCCACTGATGTTGGTGGGAAAGAGACTGTACTCAGGGGAATACATTTCTGGTAAAGCAACTCTGGGATTAAATTCAGTGGATCAGTCTAGGGCATAGGTTTTCCCTACTCTAGATCTGAAACCTGTTTCTCAAGGTTGGCCTGACTATCACACCCAGTAAAAAGAAGAGCAGTATTTACAAAGATGCATCCACCTAACTATTAAAAAATATCCAAACTGAAATTTTCTTTTTAGGAAAATACTTTTTCAAGTCAACTATATAAAGATAAAATACACTTCAAAGATAGTTTTTACATTATTCTATAAAGTGCAGAGAAAACCTTCACATGGGAAACTACTACTCCCTCACGATGAGAGCAGAATTACAGCAGCTTTTGCATAGCATTACTCAGAGGCAGTGGGGTCTTCTCTTTCCTCAGGAGATTGGCTCAGAAAGTGTCTCTTCGAGCACTCTGGGTTTCTGAGACAGCAACAGCTTTGCTTCAGGAACAGCCGGCTGTGCCAAATCTCCATTGAGAGTTCCTCTAGAATTGAATGTTGCTAGTCCTGCAACATGAAAAGCACACTTCAATCAATTTGCCCTTCTTTGCTTACTTTATACAAGGAGACACTATCATATCTGAATCACGGGGCTATGATCTTAAGGAAGATGTTCCAAATGAAGTCTTAACTCTACTCTTCCCTGGCAGGTTTTGCTTCATGTGGACACAGTCACCTAGGAAGCTCTTAGGCCAGATGCTTGCCCACTTAAGCAAGCATGATCTACTTGTAGAGTCCTTGATGCTCTCTGAACTTGTTTGGGTTTTTCTGCATTTCATTAACCAATTAGGTAACATCTTCATTGCTCAAAGGGAGTGGGGTTTGCTCTCTGTTTATATACCGTTGCTTGCCCTCTCAGTGTATCCTACTCCCCAAATGTTACCTAACTGGGTGATGAAATGTCTGCAGGCAAACAACCAAAGTCAGAGAGCACAAAGGACTTCATCGTTCAGCCCTGAGCCACAAGTATTTTCTTATATGGCTATTTAGTTAGGCTAGCAATAGCCTTTGGTATGCCAACCTTCCCACTGCCATATATTTTATACCATATCAAGAAGTCATCCCAAGATCCTACATATAAATCACATTTCAGAATTAGATACCTTCTGAAGAAAGCTAATATTCTGGTCCTGCTCCAGTATAAGATTCCATTAAAAGCTTAACTAGCACTCATGTGCTACTCAGCCTCATTTGTTGGGAATCCTGTGTACGACTCAGAACACTGACCCCAGGAATGGACTACCTTTGTAAGCCAGGGCTGCACAACTGCGGAGTAGAAGTTGTTGTAGTCGCAAGATCATGTCACCTAAAAGAGTAAGACTGCAATTTTCTTTTTTCTTTGCCTGGGGGAGGGGGGGAGGACTTCTTTGTTTTTTAAAACTATCTCACCCCCAAATGGGACACACACTGCTATGAATTTTCAATCACTGTAGTCAGACAGAGATGAGAGGCTATAAAAAAGAAACTTGAGACCTCACACTCTCCAATTCTTCATCCTCATCTTCTCCTTTACACAACACCACTGAGTTTAATTTTAACTTAAGATACATCTACGTAATGGGCATATAGGAAAAGAATCTCTGCTTAACTTCAATAAAGAAGTTAGGGAAAATATCTCTTTGAATCGCCACTTCGGTGTTTCTTACATACTTTCCCACTGCTTATGGCACTGTGCCTGTTCTCTATCTTTAACAAACTACCAAATCCATCTTAGTTGAATGAGTGTGGTGCAAGAAAGTTGCTGTAATTTATTTTGATATTCACTATTATTCTAGCAAAAACACAGACTAAGATGTAAGAGAAATGAATACAAAGTAATGACAACAGCTATAAGGTCATATATCCTTACTGTCTGTATCTTCAAAAGGAACATCTATGGAAGGTTCTATTTCTGAGACTGTTCTTCTCCACCGATGGGAAAGTTGATGGGAAGACACATTTGGTTCTCTTCCAAAGCGACTGCTCCTAAAATTAAAGTATTGCACAAGCTATGACATGTTTTTAAGACACACAGTTCTCTTGGGTTCATTATTCATGTTTGACATATGTTGCCAAAAAAATAACACTGCAAAAGATGAAAAGGTGAAGAATCACTTCAGGTTAAACATAAACCAAATGGTACACAAAAACCCTGCATATCATTTTGAAGATTTGGGTGGCATAGCTATTTATGGTATGATGAAATTAACATTAATAAGGATTTTAATAAACAGTTTGTTAAGCATACCCTATTGAGTTTTTAAAGTTATAAAAACAAGATTGACTCCCAAATTCCTCTACAGGTATCACACAGAAAGCTTTTTTAAGAAGAGAAATGATAGTTACACAAACTTGGTTGATCTATGCTGATTTATTCAATTTTTGAAGGAGGATCTAAATTAAAATCAAGAAAAGAACTGGAAACAGAAAGTTGCACTTGTCAATAGTTTGCTCATGTTCAATTGATAGAAAGGTAAAATGGACAAAAATTAAGATTTTTTACAAATGAGAAAACTGAATTTAAATTGAATTTGTGTAATGAACATGTTATTTTAAGATCTTATTGAAAATGAATATAGAAGATGAATACATTAAAGACTGTGTGATTAGGTGGGCAAAATAATATTTGATCATTAGGAGACTATGTGCTGCAAAGAACTGATATTTACATTGAACTGTAATTTGAAATATAATTTCTATAAGATGATGTATGGTTGGTACCTGGTACTAACATCTTTAACACATTAAATTGTTGAAGGTGCGTAAGAGAGTGTCAAATATATGTTGCAAATGCAAAGTGAGGTACTTTTTATCCTCTTTAATGGACATGTAAAAAAGCTAATAATACTGGGATCCGACATGTATATTAATCTACAGAATTCTTAAAATAAATGTACAATTGAAATCAGAAAATTTTCTTTTAGACTTAACAGACAAACAGACTGAAAGAAAACATGGGACTTTGTTTTTATATATGATAACCGCAGCACATTTTCTGTATACAAGGAGTTAGAAAATTCCTACAATAGAAGAATGGTTGATAAAGCTCATGGAATTGGCTGAGATGGTAAAACTGATTACTTTGATAAAAGAAAAAAGCTTGTCCAGCTTTGTTTCTACCTGGAAACAACTTTTGGAATTTTTGCTTGAAACTTAAAGAAATTAAACTTTAATTTTGGAATTTATTAGAACTGATTATAGAAATGCTATGTATTAATGTTGATTAATGTTGATTAGGAGGTCAATGCATTTTATATTTGTATCTGTCCCAAAGAAAGTTATCTTTCATTTTTCCTCTTTTCTCTCAAAAATTCTATTTTTGCTCTTTTTCTGAGCTTTTTTTTTTCTAATTTCTATTTTCTATTTCTTTGTATTTTATCTTTTGTTGAAATGTAATAGGTTTTCTCAAAATAACAAAAATTAACAGCTAGCATTTTGTATAGCATTCAATACAAGGTAAAGGAAATGGAAAACTGACTTATAAGCCATGCTCAAAGTTATGGATGGTGCAGCATCCCACAATCCCATGATCAAAATTCAGACACTTGGCAATTACCCACATTTACAACTGCAGGGGCACTTTAATCTCTTCCACCTGCCTAGCTTCACATGCACACATATATCCATCTATGACCTTTTGGCCACCCTGCACAATGTTTCATCTGGGGAAGCTTCCCCCACCCCAGCAAGCCTTAATTCACTCAGCTGCCTTCTCAGTTCCTCACATCGACCCTCTGCTTTTTGTGCCCGGCTGGTAAAGCAGAAGCACCTTGCTGCCTTTTGCTGTTTCTTTTTCGGACCCGTGGCCAGTCTGCTACCCAGGGTGGTCCAACTTCTCCAGCTTCTTAAATGGCTTCCCAGCCCACCCTAGCAGGGTGGTGCCAAGATGCAGCACTCATGAAGCTTAGTAAGTACCAGCAGACAGCGCAGATTTAGAAAGACAGCCCTCATAGAATCACCTGTAGGAAACATTTGCTGGAGAAGCTGGGTCTGAGAAGGAAACATCAAAGGCAGAAAGATGCTCCAGCTGCAGCAGCTGGGCACAAAAAGGCAAAAGGTTGGTGTAGGGAATTGGGACAGAAGGCAGCAAAGCAAACAAACTTACTTTCTGGCACTTGCTAGGCAAATTGGGTAGTTCTGGATGTAAGGGTAGCCAAAGGGCAGAGATAGGGGAGGGATAGGTGGATGGGGTGAGCTGGAGACAGTCCCATAACTTATATATAGAGGCTTGGGGCTGGGTTAGGGTTAGGGACAAAGCCCAGAATGGCTTGGATTGGGGTGGGTATTCATTTATCAACCTGCAATTCTTTGTTAACAAACATAATGAGAGAACAGTGGAATCTCTGGTCATGAATGCTTCTGAACATGACCAAATCAGATGTCGACCAAAAATTTTGCAAACTGTTTGTGTCTGGTCATAAACAAATACTTAAGTGGCAATCAACATGGTGCGGCCAATTTCCCCTTCTATGCTGATTTCCCTTCCGCGCCTTTTTCTTTTGTATGTGCATGTGATCAGTCTTGCTTCCAGTCACGACCAATTTGGGTGCCAATTGAAGTTCTGGAATGCATTACGGTTGTGACCGGAGGTTCCACTGTACTGGGATTGCCACAGTACACCAGTCAGTCATGTGATATATCACTTTTGAGTTAAAGTGGCATAACTGAAAGGACATAACTGGATAGTCACTAAATGAGGACTGCCTATCCAAACCAAAACTGTCATAGTGAATTCAATCTAGTCACGAATTAATTTTCAATTATATCATGTAAGAGAAACTCACCAGAACCACAATTTTCCAAAATTAATATGAAATTATTTGAATCAAAAGGCTGTGAATTTCAATTGTCAGACCACAGAGTATTCCCATTTATTTGGGATCAGACAATATCTCACAATGTGATAAGTGAATCTTAACATTATGGTTCTAATTTGTTTGATTTTGGAATAACATTTAATCACTTCACACTTACCTCTCAAGGGTACAAGTTCCAGGATGGCTAACAGAACGTTTCATCTAAAAAATAATGTAAGCAATAAAGCAGGTTAGTATAGATTTTGAAATACTAATTGTTTCTTAGTCTATTTCTAATGAAATATTATTTTAAAATATGTATTTAGAATGTTATTTCAGAATGTACAGGGAGGAACATGCATTATATGAACGTAAATGACATGGCATTTATAACATCATAATTTTGAAAAATACATTGTTTTTATTGTTGGTTTTAGTACCTAGTTTCCCAACAATAAGGAGACCTTGAAGCACCATGTTTAAGTAAATGAGGATTAATAGGCTAGGTCTAGACTCTGCTTTAGAAGTTATCAGGTCTGCAGAAGAAACCATAGGTGCTTGGAAGGGAATAGAACAGTTTAGGGTTGGGACTAGTCAGCCACGGAGGTTTCAATTTCCATTAAACTCCTTAGATTATATTGGGTTTTTGGTCATAGACAAATATTATGGAGTTTATTGGGCAGTAAAAGCATGAGGTAATATCCTCCCCAACATGCAAGATTGTTATCAGAAGTATATGTTTCTAAAACAAGTCATTTAAGAATAGGCAAGTTTTCTTGAGCAGATTTGAGACATTCATAAATTTGGGAGCCTGGTGACCTGAACAAGAACAACACTGAGGAACCGTATGCTAGCTTATCCCCTACTGATCCCTCCCAAAGTTCCCCAAATCTTCAGGAATGTTTGACATTAAAGAATATCCAACCATTTGTACAGGTGAAGGAGACACAGGAGAAACTAAAGGATCAGGATGAGGCAATGGAAACATCTCCGGCTTAAATTTGGCATTTGCTATTTTTACACATTCTTCAAGTGTAGTGATAAATGTGTCACAGGTGGCACTGAGCAAGGAAGAAGCTTCATTCATATTCTGAAAACAAAAGGAAAGAGCAGATACTGAAAATTCTTAGAGCAAAGTGTTTCCTAGCAAAACATTTCACCAATTTAACTACAAATCAGAAATTGTAATTGCTGGTTTGTAGGGACTTAACTTACTTTGATGAACACTAAACATTTTTCTAATGGCTGGGTGGGATGCAGATGTTGACTATACCACCTCAGACATTTTTGTTCTGGTAAACTTTATGACATGATAAAAAAGTTATTAAATATTTAAAAAGAAAGAGAACAGGCAGCTTTCCAGATGTTGGCAAATTGAAGAAGCCCAAGCCAACATATTCATTATCAATACAGAAGCACATGAACAGTGCAAGGAGCTGGAGCTAATGAACTAAATGGCCTCTAACTTTAGAGGTTGTTTATGTTTCTTGCAAGTGAACCTGAAATGCATCCCCTGAACAAGAGATAGCAGATTTTATTTCTCTTTTCCATTGCAGCAGGGATGGCATTCCCACTTTGCTTTGATATAAAAGATTGCAAAAGCAATTATTCAGGATTGTATTATCACAACTAATTCACAGAGAAAATCGAAGAATTGTTAACCTGCATTTCCTGAGAACAAAGAAGTCTCAATTTGTTAAATACAAATTTAATGGCTTTCCTACTTTGGAAATGGGTTTTGACTGTAGCAGGCAACTATGCAAAAAGCAGCTAGAAAAACTATTGGCTTTTACATTTGCACAAATAAAACAACATAACAGTTTATTATTTGTGATTCTTATAAAATGTGAAGACTGATTCTAAAACCACTATCTTTTAAAGATGTATTCTAAATTGGGTCTGGGGTTTGTAGTTCCTTCCATTTTACATTCAACTGAAAGTGGATTTATATTATGGGGGCTACCAAAATTCTGATGATATTGGATTTCTAACTGATGTAATAGCTTTATTTCAAAACAGGCAGAAGCAAATAGTTATTATTTCGAGATAGGCCGCGAAAGGTTTTATAAGGTAGGAGGAATATGTTGATCAGAAGCAAATGGACGCCACAAAAGTTTGGATATTCATATCTTAATGGTTAAGTATGATATGGTTAAGTAGGTACATTTATTGAGCAACTAGAACATATTCTAGTAGTGTATTTTCTTTTTTTAATCTACAACACAAAAGTTCAACAGAAATTATAGAAATTACATGTTTAAATAATTAGCCTTTCAACATTCTACTTTTATCAACAGAAATTCTGAAAATATTGTTGATAATGTGGTAATTGAGATGAAATAGAAAATAGCATTGCTTCCAGACATTGCTTTATATTTCACAGATAAACTAGATGTGTCTGCCCCTAATCTTAATATTTTAATACAAAAGTTTAAGATTTTATCTAATTAATCTATAAATTGGGTAGATAATACTACATATTATTAAGTAATAATTTTTATATGTTAACCCATGGGTTTTGCAATTGTTTACTGGTTTTTTTATTATCTTAGTTTAATGACTTCTAAAAATGTTTCTCACACTGGTTAATATAAATTTAGCTCCATTTTGACAGCAATGAAACAAGATACAGATCTATGGTCTAGAATTCCTTTAGTTTTCTGAGTAAAATAATGTGATAAAAAATCTGGAATCCTAAACATGAAAACACAATAGTTTTTTTACATGAACTGTCTTCATTTTTGTAAACAAATTTTCTTGTAGGAGATATTTTGCTAATACATTAAAACCCTTGATTCTCTGGGTTTTATTACTGAATTTGAAGTTGATTCAATCAATTAACTTTAGATGCAATGTAAAAAAAAAAAAGACTTTGGCCACAAATAGTCCATTGTTTTTGAAGAAATTGAATTGCCTAGGTCATTGTTATGAGTTTTGTAATTTTATATGTAAAATATCAATTTAGATCAAATGATAAATACTAGCAGAAATTACACTGTGCAAAATGCTCTAAATTGACAAAAATGAACTGATTTCAATGTAGCAGACTTGGATTTAACAGACTGAAAACAGAGACAACCCATCTCTCAAAAAAAAACCAATTAAATTAAGGTTTTGCTACATTGAAAGGGAACAATAAACATTTTAAAATATAATCTAAAATATTTTGTATATCTGTGAGATTCAATTATTACTGAGAATATGGCAGTGATGGGCTGTTTAGGTACTCTCAGATAAAGCTATGAATCCACCATCATACTATTGCACATAATCCAAAAACTTAAAATGGGTGAATAAAAGCTCCTTCTAACAAATATTACCTCAATGCTTGGTGAGGAATGATTCCCATCATGATGTACATATTCTTGTATTGTATGGACCTGTTGCATCAAGAGGTCACAATAGAGACGCAGTTCAGACATTTTGGTTTTTAGGGATTCGTTGGTTTCACTTATTTCTGGAAGAATATAAAAAAACAGAAACTTACTAATCATGGTTATAGGTGCCTTCCTCAAAAATAAAAATCAATATTCCATTTAACCTCATTCAAATTGACTGCAACTTGTTAAAGTTCTGTTCTTTTTACCAGTTTCCAATTTTGCCTCTATTTTGTAATATGTTTTTTCCCAATGGGCCAACTGTGTGCAGAATATCATGAATAACTGTTTTGATGCACCCTGCAAAAGTGACTGATGGCTGTGTTGGTTCCGTTGAAAATGGAGAGGCTATCTTACACAGAAAAATTTTCCTTCTTTATATTATTTATGTCCAATTGCAGAATCACTCTGAAATCTCCAGTTCTCTTAAGTATCTGGGCTCTCTGAATGGGAGGATTCCAAGAACTATTATCCAATTTTTCTTCACCTGACTGACACATTCTAATCTAGTATACAGTACAGGTAGTCGTTGACTTACAATAGTTCATTTAATGACCGTTCAAAGTTACTATGGCACTGAAAAAAGTGACTTATGACTGTTTGTCACACTTATGACAATTGTGGCATCCCTATTGTAATGTGATCAAAATTCAGGCACTTGGCAACTCACTCAGATGATCGCAGCGTCCCAGGTCATTTGATCCCCTTTTGTGACCTCCTGACAAGCAGTCATTGGGGAAGCCAGATTCATTAAACAATCGTGTTACTAATTTAACAACAGTGATTAACTTATCAACAGCAAAAAGGTCACAGAGTGGGGTACAATTCACTTAAGAAATGTCTTGCTTAGCAACAGAAATTTGGGGCTCAATTGTGAACATAAGTCGAGGACTTCCTGTATATTCATTGTTGCTCAAGGCAGTAGAATTATATGTGCCCAGAAACAGATTCCACAAAAGCAATGGCTTTTACTGTTAAGTAAAATCATCTCAACAAAATCAATGCAACAAAATGAACAGATCTGAATACATGTAACTCTGAAAGAACTTTAGCAATTTCAATATCACTCAGGTAATTTCTAACACTCAGATTCCTAAAGTATTCATGATGGGATGGAGAAGAAGCACCCAATATAGCCTTGCCCCCAATGACAGCATGCATTCCAGCCACACATTCACTCCTCTTGTGAAGCAGTCTATGTAGAGGATTTCTATCTAATTGAAGAAATCCTGTACAGTCCCCAATTGCACACTGCTTGGAGAAGCCCTATTTGTATGCATTTCTGTGTATGCAAGACTGTTTCACATTAACAATTGAGGCATGCATCAATGGCAGGACAGCAGAACATTCTGCAACAGTTCCCAGAGTCTGCAGAACTAAAAAGCAAGCAACCCTTTGCCTCTAGGTAAAAAGAGCAAAGGCCACTCTGTGTAAGAATAGTATAATAAACCCTTTTTCTTGGCTAATGCTTGTTTTCCTTTTCTCTATATGCCTTCGTATTTCTTTTTGGATCAGATCTATTGTATTATTTAT
>JAEANM010021079.1:0-11947 GCA_017656035.1 Myanophis thanlyinensis
AACACATTTCACTGCATTTCGTACTATGTATGTCTATGCATGTGATGAATAAAATTTGATTTGATTTGATTTGATTTTAGATTGAACTTAACCATATAACTCATTGGTCACTTCTTCCGTATCAGTGGCTAGTGTAAACTTGGATAATTGTCATGTTAAAGTATTGTTGTAAAGTCTAATTGACATTCAATTATGAAATCAAAAACATTATGTTCAAGATTTGCCTTTGATATCCTGTATTCTTCCTGATTATGAAAGCAATGCTGTTCCTTTTCATATTCTGAGTGATAAATGCAATTAACTGATGTCTGAGTCAATCTGTGTGGTTGATTCATTCCATGTTGCATTGTATTGAGCTTCCCCATTTGCATGCTTCTTGTATTCCATGTTCTCACTGTAGTTCTATCTTTGCAGCTTTGGATGTTCTTTTCCTGCATGGCAACATCAGTAACTAAATGTCCTGAAGACTTTAATCTAGCCATATCATAAACACCAGTAGTGCTGTGGAAAGAGCCTCAGCTCTTACTCAGTAGCATGTTGAATGCCATCTGACCTGAGGGCATTTTATCATCAGTCATTTTATACTATCTAGCCATCTGGTTTTCTTATGAACCAGTAAATGATTTCTGTTTGCTTTCTTCTTCACAGAATGAAATGATGCCTTTGTCATTGTCGCCTCTAGCATTTTCCTATATAATTGCTGCCCATTTGTTTTAGCTGGGCAACTGGGATGGCTTTCATGCCTTGGCATACACTCCCTCATTTTTGCTCTTCCAGCCCAGGACCATCTCTTCATCACAATCAAGCAACATAGTAGGGTTGAACTGTAAATTGTAAAGAAAAATTGAAGTGTTAATCCAGAGTCAGCCTTCTCTTGTGTTCTGTAAATGGCTCCATGTAAGATTATCATTATACTCAACTAGGCTTGTTGAATACCAAATCTGCATGTATGTTCCACTTCCCATCTCTCTTTTCTGTTCTGTCCCCAGCCCAGCACTGTTGGGTAATGGTTCTTTTGGATTCAGAAACAATGATCACACAGTATGAGTACTGTACTTAAAGCTCTTTTGCAAGTATAAGAAAATAACAGGTAACTGTTCTGATAACTGAATAACATCAATTAGACTTTACAACAAAACTTTAACCTGACAATTATTATATAATTATAATATTGTATTATATATAATATTATATTTAATATACATTATATACTGTAAACATTAGACAGCAGTCAATGAATATTCAAGAATGTGGAAGAATACAATAAAACAAAAAAAGAAAGAAAGATGAGGGAAAGCAGATCTCTTCAAAGCTAGCAAACATATAACACCCTCCTGGTTAGGTCTGCAACCAAGTTCCATCCCGTGGAGGTTTCTGATTAGCTTTTACAGGTTTGAACCATGAGTAAACAGACTTGCTTTTCAATTGTCTTATCTCCCTGGATTTTATCAAAGACAAGAAGGACAAGTTTCTATTATCTTGCCCTGCTCTGACTGCCAGGAATAGTTGAAGATTCTGTTAAAGATGTTGTGAGGTTTACCAACTTCAACAGGAATTTTAAAAGTGGATTAGACAGAACAATGGTGGATGAATCCAAGGATCATTGTGCCACAGGTAGTCCTCTGTTGACATGACAATTGGGACTGGAACTGCCATCACTAAATAACATGATTGTAAAGTGCAATGTCACTTGACTATGCCATTTAGTGATGGCAATTTCAGCACGCCTGGTTGCCATCATGAAGTGAATCTCACACCATGGTTAAGTGAGGATACTACAGGGTAGCCATTTGCAACTCCTGCTGACTTCTGCATTGGCTTTGCTTGTTGGAAACTGGCAAAAAAGATCACAAATGGCAACTGTGTGACTTCAGCACCATTGCAAATGAGAACCCCCTGTATTGTATAATTTTATTACAGTATTAGCATTTGTTGGATAACAAGAATGGGAAGATGCTCAAATGCAAATTGTTAGTCAATAGGAAAACCAAGAATCATTAATGGAAAGCAGAGAATGCTGGACATGATCATCTTTAGCCAAACGTTGCAGAGCTTATTCAATGATCAATCTCTCTCTCTGTGTAATATTTTACCATTGCCTGCTTCTTAGGGCTGAGAGAAGGTAACTGACCCAAGATTACCCAACAGGCTTTGTGTTTAAGGCAGGAATAGAATTCATGCTCTCCCAGTTTAACCAGTACACTCAAACTGGCTGCCTTATTTTGTAATCGTAGCTGGTAAAAAGATCCAATAAGTGATTTACACTATGCTTTTGCACATTGTGAGCCACTGATAAGAGAAAATATCACTGATAACTTATGAAGAAAGTGGGTGGTATTTCCAGGCAATGGAGCTGTAACTGTTTCTCTTTTTTTAGAAGTAATAATCCTAGTTTGCATATATGAGAAATATTAGTAAGACACATTGACCTTTCTGCATCTTTGTTCTTAGTTTATTACTATACAATTATAGTAACCAGTACTATCCAAAAATGACCAATGGCTTTTGCTAACTCACATCTTTCAATCCCTCTGGTAGAGTTGTGTACCGTTTCCCACCCACCCCCACCCCCACCCCCCCAATCTTCAGGGACCTCCAGCCTTTTAATTCTAAATGTTTCATCAACTGACAAACAGGTTTGTCACATTTGTTCAAATAGAAAAAAGAGAATTGGTGGGGAATCTTATTGTCAAGTGTAGCACACCTAAATAGAGAATTCCTCTATTCTTATGCAACAGTGTACAGATCAGGTTTCTATTCACAGAATGCACAGACATCAACTCAGGTTTTGCAATCTTCCAGTTGTACCTTTGCTCAGTTTTGGAATTACTGTATATGGAACCATTTGTTACTTTAGTGTGCATCTCATGTTCAATTTATTCTTCATCTATCAAAGTGATAGTAATTTTTTTGCACATACTATGAAAAAATTAGTTTGATAGAAACTGAATTGACTAGTGAAACATAGTGGTAAGCATTTAAAATGTCCCTGGAAGAAAGAATATACTTCATATGTTCTCTCTCTCTCTCTCTCTCTATGTGTATGTGTGTGTTTGTCAGCTAAGAGGCAGCACGGCAGAGCTAACTGTTCATGCAGGACAGAAGAAGTATGAGAACTCTACCTCATGAAAGCACAGTCCTTGGGTAATGGCAGAAGTGCCATTGCTAAGTGGTACAGTCACAGGACATTTTGCCTAACAATTGTTTCGCTTAGTGTCAAAAATTCTGATGGTAGTTATGGTTATTAAGCGAGGGTTACCTGTAGGCTTTTAGGTGCAATTCAAGATGTTGATTATTACCTATAAAACCTTTCATTAGTAAAGGCCTTGATATTTAAGGGACCTGTGTAGGAAATTCCTATCTTTCATAGTTTCTGTTCATCTCCTGTGATTGGGCAAAGATGGTGTGTTTTAGGTCCAATTTATTAGACTGTGTCACCTGCGGGAATCTAGAAAATATGCCTGCTTTGTCAGCTTTGTCAGTGTCTGTAACATTCTCCTGAGATCCATCTAGCTCCCACCCAGAGTTCCTAAACCCTGGCTATTCCCTCAACCTTAGGTTAGGGTAGTAGGTCCTGCATGTTTTATTATTTTTAGAATTAATGATCTTTCTTTTTCTGATGTCTGTGGTTTTCAATTTGCATCATTGATTTTATTATAATCGCATGCTGTCTTGAGTTGTCATAGAGTTGGATGATGTTAATTAATTCAATAAATGAAATACTGTCTTTTGCTATTTCCAAAATACTTTTATGTGGCAAGGTTTTCCAGCATTCTGCTTAAAATTCTTCTTTGCTGTTTTCCTTTCCCTTACTTCATTTTATTCTAAAATCATATTTTTCTGGATACCCTACAGAATGCGGATTTGTTTTGTTTTTTTATGTGTACTTCTTATTTCAGAGTTCTGCTATTAGAAATTTTCTTCCCTTTCTCCCCATTTAACCAAGGTCAAACAATAAAAGGAACCATAGCTCTTTTTCTCCCCATCACTTCCCATCACTTCTAGAAACCAGTTTAGGGGCTCTTTTTCAAGCCCCAAAGATTCTGTGTCTAGTTCTGTATTCATAGTCCGCTTAAATTCAATCCCCACCCCCAATCCCATACATAAAAAGGCACCATTCAATCATGGTGAGAATTCTGTTATCTCTTAGAACAATACCTACATTTTTTCCAGCTATTGTTGAGGGAAATAAGGACATTTGCTTGAATACTTGAAGATTCCACCTTTAGTTATGGGGTTAGTCACAGGCTCACCTTTAAGTGACAGAGAAAGCAACATTTTACAATGAGCACTGAGTTACTGGAGAACTAACATTTGATGAAATTTTGTTTTCCTTTATTGATAGACTATGTTTTGATAAGAAAAAAAGTCATCAAGAGTTTCTTTTCTGATAAGAAAATTTGCTAAAGCAGATGCACTTGCATTGCATTGTCCAGTAGATATGAATATTTTTGCTGTTAGAGCTATAATTCTAAAAAGGACCCAAATTAAGGTAATACTGTATCAGTGGACTCATTACTACCCAAATCTGTCAGAAAAGCTTAGGATGAAGAAGTGAAAGAACTGATTGCTTCACAGCAAAATGTTAAGCTATTTATAATTAAGATTCCATTGTTTTTGATAAGAACAATTTTCTCCTGCATCAATAGGCCAAATATATATGCCCCATAAAAACAAAAAATGAATTCAATTGCCTGAAAATGTTGAAGCATTTGAGTATTGGGCTTGACCTAGTTTCTGCTTTCTGATTTCAAAGTTTCAATGCCCAACAACAGATAAGGGCATGTATCATCTCTCACCAAAAATGCAGAAAGCAGTCATTGTGCAACTTTTCATATAGTCTGCAAGTCCATTTCAAGGTGATGGAGAATCTTGTAAAAAAGATGGTGGTGACTTTGTATTAGTCTGGATGAGGCTCTTGTTGATGTCCCACCAAATTCATAAGCCCACTACCAGCAGGTCACTAGCACAAACTTTAGGTCCAAACTTTTGAGAGACAGTAGGGTATAATGGCATTTCACACACTAGAAAAATAAAAACTTAGGAGATGTCCAAAATGAAGTGATAATTTTTGCAATTATAATTAAAATATCCTAGAATTACACTACTGAGAGGATGCTTTTATATAACAAACAACACTGTTGAAATCTGATATTATCCTCCAAAGAAGTCTTAAATTAGATGGTCCATAATTCTGAATCCAGCTGGATATAATGGATTTATTTCTAATTATATGCAGTTCTTGCTTCGGTGATGTGTTCAGTGAATGTTCAAATAACAATGGCACTGAGTGAGGGGTACCTACCATGGGTTCTCATTGTTGTGACCATTGTAATGTCTCTGTGGCAATTTGGACACTCGGCAACCAGCTCTCAGTTGAAACATTGCAGCAGCCCACAGTCACTTGATCGCCACTTCCAACCTTTGCTGCCAGCAAAGTCAATGGGGAAGGCGGCAGGAGGTTGCAAATGCAATCACAGGACCATGGGACGCTTCTTAATACTCTTCTTAACTCACTGGATTGTGTCTGATTATTCAATTTTGGAGCAGTCAGATCAGCTCTCAGCTGTTCCAGAGAGCCTTTTCCTAATTATATGAAGCCATATTTATTTTCTGTTTATTGTTTTGTTTTTCTGTTTGGGTTTTGTAATTTTATTGTATTCCTATGAGTTTTGTTTGATTTTATTCTTCATATAAGCTGCTGAACATCTCTGGATTGCGGCAAAGTAGAAATGAGGACAATAAATAAATAAAAATTGCCTACATTTACTTTTATTTACCCAAATGTAGTACCTTCCAAATATGCTGGGGTCCCAGATGTACAATCCCAATATAGCTGGAAGATACCAGTAGGAGAAGATTGCAGTAGGTATGGGTGAGTCTAACTTTCTAAGCAACAGCTTAGGGCTGGAAGCAATCCAACAAAGCTTCCAGATTTCCAAAACCACATTAAAGCTTGATTTTCAGACAATTGACAATACAAAGCCCTTGCACCCACTCTGCTACTTGTTGTACTTTCTTTTTTCACAGAGACTATGGTGTGAAATAAAGCTGTGAGTTGTATTATCTTTTCTTTTCCTTTTATATTGTACAGTGGCACCACTGAAATATATTCAATTGCATGATATGTCATATTTCCCAACCACCATTTTCTAAGGAATAAGTAAGGACAGATATTTTTTTTGATGAAAACTCAGATGATGCAGCCTCTTAATTATATATCTTAGATGACAGTCTAGATCCACCCAGCTCAGTGAACCAGCCAGCCAATCTCTCCCCTGCTGGTTTCTCTTTTTGTTCTTTAAAACTCTTTTAGTATCTCACAAACTCCAGACAGGGGAAGCAAGCAAGCCACCAGATAAAAATATCTCAGAGATTCCAAGAAAGATTGCCAGTGCCACATTGGCTCAAGCAGTACTTTCATTAGAAGCAAAAAATAATAATGCTTGTACTACTAGAAAGGGATAAAACTAGATTTGCATGTCTCTTTTCCAGACCCTCTCCAGACCCTGCTAACAGATGACTGAAAAAAAAAAGGTGATTTGGTTTCCTGCTATATAAAGAATGGTTGCTGGAACTGGGCATGTCTAGTTTGATGAAAAGAAGGACTAGGGGTGACATGGTAGCAGTGTTCCAATATCTCAGAGGCTGCCACAAAGAAGAGGGAGTCAAGCTATTCTCCAAAGCACCTGAGAGTAGGATAAGAAGCGATGGGTGGAAACCAATCAAGGAGAGAAGCAATTTAGAACTAAGGAGAAATTTCCTGACAGTTAGAACAATTAATCAGTGGGACAACTTGCCTCCAGAAGTTGAAAATGTTCCAACACTGGAAGTTTTTAAGAAGAGATTGGATAACCATTTGTCTGATGTTGTGTAGGGTTTCCTGCCTAAGCAGGGGGTTGGACTAGAAGACCTCCAAGGTCCCTTTCAACTCTATTATTCTATTCTATTTTGAAACAGGAAACACAAAAAAAACCCTGCAGCTTGAATTTTAAAATAAAGTTAACAATATAAAAAGATAATTTCCCCTCTACTAATCTAGGGTGACCATATTTGATAGACAAAAAAAGAGGATGGGGGGGTCATCGTCGGGGGGGCGGGGGGGCGTCATCATCGGGGGGCGTCGTCGTCATTGGGGGGCGGGGCGTTGTCAGCGGCGGCAGTGGGGGGGCGTCATCGGGGGGGGCGTCAGCATTGGGGGGGCAGGGGCTCGGGGGGCGGCATCGGCGGAAATCAACCGCAAATCCAGACTCGGCTGAGAAGCAAGAAGCTTGTTCCGGGACCTCTTGCTGGAGCCTCTCGCTTTTCTCCATTTGCCCGGACATGACATCACCACTTTTACGTCCAGTCCGGGGCGTCCGGGTAAATTTATAAAATTTATAAAACCCGCCTGGACGCCCCGGACAGGACGTAAAAAGAGGACATGTCCGGGCAAAAGAGGACGGTTGGTCACCCTAACTAATCGGACTAGGGGGGAGAAATAGAGAATATTGGTCCTATCTCATTTATGATGTGACCATACCTATTTGACCTATTGTTTTCCCTCCTGGCAGCCTTGTCCCTTTTCAAAAATGTTAAGCATATCCCTCATCAACCCATATTCCTAGGTGATACTTTTCCCATTGTTAAAAGCTTTCTCTGATTCTCCTACATTAGCAACCAGGTGGGAATGTTGGAAATAATTTTGTCTATTCTTCTGAGGGGACTATATTTATAATCCTGTGTTTATAATTTGAGTTTTTTTCTATATAAGTGCATCTTCTACCAGAACATCATTATAGGAAAAACCAAACAAAAATATCTAACTTTATGCATCTGCGTTTAAATGTACAAATAGTCCTCGACATAGAACGTTTCATTTAATGACAATTTGAAGTAACAACCACATTGAAAAAAATCGATTTGAACTAGTCCTCAAACTTAAGACCATTGAAGAGTCCCCAAGGTCATGTGATCAAGATTTGGGCATTTGGCAACTGGCATTATATTTACAGCAATTGCAGCATCATTGGAGGAATCTGAATTCTTTTAACAATTGCCTGAGTCACTTAATGATTCTGGTGATTTGTTTAACCATGGCAAAAAAGCTTGTAAAATCAGGCATAATTCAGTTAATGGCCATATCACTTAGTGATGGATGTTCCAGTTCCAGTTGTGGTTATAAATTAAGGATTATCTTTGTTCAAGTGCAGGAACATATGTTTAGTCCTCCTAGGACTACATTCATAACCCTTTGAAAAGTAACATGGTACAATTTAACAAAAATATATTAGATTAAACGTACAACAAAGCAAATGAGTAAGAAATCAAAACATGAATGGCTTCTGTTACATAAGCTACTTGTGTGAATGAGTTTGAGGTTAAAAGTCATATTGTCTTTCACAAGTCCTCTGTTTTACCTTTCAGATAAGTTCTTCCTTTACAGGCCTGACAATTTGTGTCAATCTGGGACCCTTGAAATAGATTGAAAGTAAAACTTCCAAGAAGTACCAGGCAGCACAGATGGCTAGGAATTTGGGGAGCTGATATTCAGGCACATCTGAAGGATACAAGTTAGATCAAGATGTACTACTTTATCAGTACTAATCTAGGGTGTAGAGGCCTTCAATGCCAGCTAGAGGATGGCTGACCTGCAGACTGCCGTGTTCTTTCAGAGCATGATTTAATGATTGTGACATTAAATAAAAGAAACAAAAACTGATTTACCAAAGGAATTCTCTCTCTTTCTCTCTCTCTCTCTGTCTCTCTGTCTCCCCCCCCCCTTTAAGGGCAAACAACATCTGGTTCCCTTTACTCTGTCAGCTCTTTCAGTCCTGAGATACTTTTTTTTGCTGTTCCTAATTACTGTCATTAGGCAATGGGTAGTGATTACAGATAGATTCTGATGAGAGATAACAGGAAGGCCTGGTCCCCAATAGATTCAAGATGAAGAACCAAATTTCTTCCTTGAAATTGTTTAAAGGAAAACAAGGGAAAACAACAACAAAACCAGAGCTGACTACTTATAATTAGTGAATTATTGGTGATAATGCAGTCTTCTTTTTAAATTTAGGTACAAAGGGGACAGAATAGGCAATGGAAACTGGCATAACTGCATTTTCTATAGTAGAAAGGGCACTTGCTTTTACATTTACACTTATTCCAATGAAGACAAAGGGAAACCAAATTTTAACACTTCTAAGTACTCTAAGTGTCTGAATTCAACTGGAAAGAGGAACTGCTGCACTATATAAAGCTAGCCACAGGATTTAGGAGAAAAGGAGTAAAGCAGTTTACAATGTTTTTGTTCTTAAATTGTTTATTCTTAGAACAGGGATTTGAAACCACATATTTTGGATTAGATATTCCATAATCTCTGATTATTTGTCACAATGGCTGCATTGTATAATATAAATCAAAACCCATGGCAGATACTTGCCTATCCCCAAGCATTTTAGTATGTAGTTCCCAGGGGTCAGAAGCATTTGCTTGATATAACATACATTCCTGATCATATTGGGTAGTTATTCCCATTGAACTTAATGGGATTTACTTCTTTTACTTCCAAATAATAAAGAGCAAGATTGCCTATTTTGTGCATAGACGCTACAGTAGCACTTCAGCTAAAATAAATGAAAGTTTTTTGTGGAAGGATGTAGAAGGGAGAGAACTGTACAAACCACTGTGGGTATGATCCACTGCTAATACTATGTTGTGTATGTCTGAGGGTGTGTGCAGCTTTGACAGTTCTACAAAGAATCAAAATGTTACTGATAGAAGAGTTGCTAAATGTATTGTAAGGTATGAAAGAGCCACATGAGTGTTATAAGATGCTCCAAGCAGCTACATATACTGTACATCAGTGATGAAATTCAGCCTGGTCACACCAGTTCTACCGAACCGGTAGCAGCATTCAAGTCCCCCCACCCACCCCTGCCCTTTCCTATCCTATATCCCCTTGGGGTTTTTTTGTTTTACTTACCTGAAATTGCTTGGAACAGCTGTTTTTTGGCCCTTCTCAGCCTTCGCAGGAGTGGAAAAACATGAGGATTAGAAGCCACACGCCAGCACGGTTGGTGTGCACGTGCACAAAGCGGTAGCAAAACCACTTGAATTTCATCACTGATATACATATACACATTTCATGAACCCATAGTTTTTACAAGATTATGATACAAAAACAAAGGAATAAAACACTAACATAAAACCATAAACTAAGCCTTATAAAATAAAACACTGCTAATTGCAATATGCCTATAATATATGGAAATATGATGTTGTAATTTCTTGACCAAAATTAGCCTTCATCTGTGTCAAACCATCCACTGAGAGGATAACAGATCAGGAAGACTTGCTCCTGGCCTGCATTTTTGAAAGGCTTCCATTTGGGGTCCACACCACCGCTAATATTCCTGAAAATGCATGAAGCAAAGTTTCTGTTAACTAAGAAGCAGCTACAGGTTCACGGGGAAGCCATAGACCACGGCTGTCAAACTCGATCATGGCATATGACCTCATGTGACGCATGACAATGTCTTTTGTCTCTGGGTGCTGAGGTGGGCATGGCCTGAGCTTGATGCATCCTGCCCAAGGGCCGCCAGTTTGACACTCCTGCATAGACTAAGTGGAATTGAATCTCAACTCACAAAGAGATGATGTAAAGAAAAATAATGCAACACTGCATATATAGCCCATTGACTCACTCACATCAATATGCATGGACTTCAACTTATGACCACAATTGAGCCCAAAATGTATGTTGTTAAGTGAGGTATTTGTTACATGAGTTTTGCACCATTTTATGACTTTTCTTGTCACAGTTGTTAAGTGAATCATTGCAGGTGTTAAATTAGTAACAGCATTAAGTGACTTCCCCATTGACTTTGCTTGTCAGAATGTCAGAAAAGGTGATTTCGGGACACTGCAGCCGTCATAAATACGAGTCAGTTGCCAAGCATCCGAATTTTGATCATGTGATCATGAAGATGCTGCAATGGTCATAAGTGTGAAAAATGTCATAAGTCATTTTTTGTGCCATAGTAACTTTGAATAGTCACTGAATCAACTGTTATAAGTCAAGGACTACCTATAATATACAAAGATGTGCTATAAAATATTAATGAAAACAGATGAATTGATCCTTAACTGAGGGCACGATGAGCTGATATTAATTTTATCTTGAATACAGTAAAGAAATATTGCTCCTGAAAGATAAAATTGTGTGAAATACACTGGATTTTTTTTTTAGTAAATATTTCTGACTGATCTTCCTCTGAAATTCATCACTTTTTCACTACTGGTTTTTTTTAAGTCTCCCTTGTTTTTTGTAGAGCTTTGAAAAAGTCTTTCAGAGGAATGTATATAGTGAAAATGTGAGGCGGTATGCGTGAATTAGAATCTACTGGTTTTCCTTAACTATCGATGACGTTTTGGCTTTTTTTTCAGCATTACTGGAATGATTATTCATCAGTCATTTATTTGGGACTTCTTTGCTTATTGATGTCATAATTAGAACAGGATTTTTTTTTTCATTTGAGAGACAAAATGTACAGTGGAAACAAGTTCTGTTATGCCATAAAGATTTATTGTGTTATTTTGTGGACTATAAGTTAATAGGCTCATAGGAACAAAAATATTTCTAACTACTAATAATCTATTACTTTGTTAAAACTTTAATTCATGAGACTTTTTGCTCTTATTGCTATAATAGATAATAAACCTGGTAAATATAATGGAGAAGATACATACTGAAATTACTACCAGTATTTAGCTGTTGACAGAAAGAAACTATTCGGAAAGTAAGCGTCTTGTTTTGATGATACCATGATAAATTCAACTAAATGGTTTCTATATAGTCTATGGCAGACATGGGCAAACTACAGCCCACGGGCCACATCCGGCCCGTTGGGCTTTTTAATCCGGCCCGCCGAACTAGTTACTAGCAGGAACCTTGCAGTTTTGAGGAAGA
>JAEANM010021080.1:0-11947 GCA_017656035.1 Myanophis thanlyinensis
TTTCTTTCTTTCTTTCTTTCTTTCTTTCCCTTCCTATAAATAATTCAAGGTGGCAAACGTAGCTAATACACCTCCTATTTCCTTCACAACAACCCTGTAAGGTGGATTGAACTGAGAGACAGTGACTGGCCCAAAGTTGCCCAGTCGGTTTTCACCCAGTCGGAAGTCACAGGGTTTGGATTTCTAGTCTGGTACTTTAACCACTAGACACTACAACAGCATGGGCAAACCAATGAGTTGGCACTGGAGAGTGCAGGCAGATGGGATGGGATCCTGGGTAGCCAGGGGTTAATGCATATTATGGAGTGTGGAGGAGAGGTTCTGTGGGCAGGAAGGCAGGGGATGCTAGACAGATATCTGGAGTCTCATACTCCACAGTGAAGTTCCTCAGCAGAATAAGTAGTGGGACCAGGGATGGAATTCAACTTTTTTTTACTACCAGTTCTTTGGGTGTGGCTTGGTAGGTGTGGCTGGGGGAGTTGTGTGGCTGGGTGGGCAGCTTCTGTAAACAGGGCAATAAAGATTAGGCTAGAAACAACATCAGAATGTTTTTTTCCAGCCTTCCTTGCAGGATTAATCCTGTAAAGTGGAAAAAAACAAAACTGCTTCTCCCCACTGCTTAGAAAATTTACTACCGGTTCTGCTAGAACCTGCTGAATTTCACCTGAGTGAGACCTTGTGAGGAACTCTGCCAGATTTCTGCTTGATTTTGCTCATGGGAAGCTGGGAAGGAAGGTTGTAAATAGTGATTATATGATTATGGCTCAGTACAATATTATATTGGAGCCTGGATTTTGATCACATGATCGTAGGGACACTGGGATGACCTCAATCTTGGGGACTGATCATACCAAGTTCCTCTCAGTCACAGCTGTTCCAATTTTGAACAGTCACTGAACAGTTGTAAATCAAGTACTATCTGTACTGCCTCATTTCCCCTTTTTTGTTATTCTTTTCTTTTTCCTCTCTCTGTTCTTATTAAATAAATGAAGCAAAAGAAAAAAAATTGGCTAGCAACTAGAAGCATTGAAACTCAAAAATCTGAAAGACACCAGGACAGGGAAGACTTTCTGAGACATTGTGACAGAAAAGTGGGGCATTCAGAAATAATTTCCTTCCAAAATAGAATCCAGGATACTTCCAAGGATCCAATCCCAGACAGTCACTGGGACCAAAGATTTATTTTTCCAAGCTTTGAGGCTCATGCTGGAACTTATCATCAGGGAACTTCCAAGCCCGAAAGCTTGGAAGAATAAATCGTTGCTCCCAATGACTGTCTGGGATTGGATCCTCTAACATTATCCTGGGACATGTATATTTTTTTTCTTCATTCGCAGGATACTTACCTCCAGGGCTTGGCATGAGAGGGGTGCCAGGGGGCCCCCCACCTCCCTGTGAAGAGAGAGAGAAATAATAACTTTGTTGCGTCTATCCTTATTATTTACATTGATTATTGTTTCCTAATATGATCTGATTGCTTACTTGTACCGTATGACTATCATTAAGTATTGGTTATGGTTATTGACAAATGTACCTTTCTTTTTATGTACTGAGGGCATATGCACCAAAGACAAATTCCTTGTGTGTTCAATCACACTTGGCCAATAAAGAGTTCTAATCTAATCTAAACTAATGTTCATGATCCTGGGGTTTGCCTTGTGAAGGAGTCATTCTCATCAACATTACCAACCACGTCTCGCAACCAGATTTATTAGATTCATCTGACCTGTATCAGGACTGGAGTTCAAATTTTGCCTAGGAAGTCCACCCCATATCTTTTCACACCTCTTTGGACACTTACCCCATAGCTGCCAGGAGAAGATGAGGAATAGGATACCTAAATAGGATAGAAAGGAGGGGGGGAATCACTGGCTGAGGTCCAGGTATATTTATTTAGTGTATGGCATATTGTACACGGACTAGCAATATATAGTAACATTTCATCTAGATTAGCAGAATGCAATAAAATATAAATGTTAAAAAGATCTTATCTGGGAAGCAGAATAAATCAGGTATTGGCTGCCTTTGGTAGGCCTGCTTAACCTGGTTACTGAATTAACCCATGACTCGGCATAATTTCTTGAATTACAAAGTAAATAAACTGGTTGGGTGTGTACTACAAACTGAGACCCAAAAACTCTGACCAAACATAAATAACGTGTTGTGTAAATGCAGCTGCTAAGGTGGGTTTTTTTGCCTGCTTGGTGAAGCCAGTTGTGTGAATGCAGCCACTGTGACTTTCTGAATTGTAGAGAAAGTTTTATTTAAATAAAAAATAAACCAGACATACCGAGTTTGTGTTTATATTTGGCCAGGATCCTCGAACACCCGGAGCTCTGCAGAGAAAAATGTACAAAAGCTGATCTCTCAAAACATTTGGAAGAGGTCCTGGGAAGGGATGATGGTGTTCCTGTCCTGCTGAAAAGGCACACTCTCCCTGATTTCCTTTGGCTACCCCTTCCCAATAGAAATGAATACAGACACTTACATGTTCATTGTGGGCATACCAGGGCAAACCAGGGACCCTGGAGGAGGTCTTATGCCACCACCATAATTCTGGACAAAGAAAAAGCAGGAAGGGATTAGGGCAGGTGTGGGCAAACTTTTTGACTCGCGGGCCAAACTTTTTGACTCGCGGGCCACAATGACGGGCTCCCCCTCCCCCACCCCCCCCACCCGCAGCTCCCCCCACCCCCACCCTTATTCCTCCTCCTGCAGCCCCCCTCCCCCACGTGTCTTTGCAGGCATGGGATGCCGAACGCAGCAGCCCTGGAGAAGGTAAGAGGGTGGCGGGCAGGAGCGGGGGGGGGGTGCGGGCGCGCGGGCACGGCTCCGCAACAGCAACGCCGGCTCTTCTCCCGCTGCCCAGGTGCTGCTGATGGCAAAAAGCAGCTCTGGCAAGACGAGCATGCGCTCCATCGCGGGATTTAGTTATCGAAGTGGAGCGCATGCTTCTCTTGCTGGAGCCACTCTTCGCCATCAGCAGCACCTGGGCGGTGGGAAAAGAGCCGGCGTTGCCGCTGCGGAGCCACAGCCCCCCCCGCTCCCTCTTACCTTCTTCTCCAGGGCTGCTGCGTTTGGCATCCCACGCCTGCAAAGTCACGCGGGTGTCAGCAGCCTGTCCCGCTTCGCCAGGCGGCTCCCCGCGGCCCTCCCCAGATGGCTCGGTGGCCTCTTCGGCGGGAGAGGGGCCTGGCGGGCGCAGAGCATCCCTGTGCTCCGGACTAGCCCTGCAGCCGAGGGGCAGCAGCCGCTCATGGTCATTATCCTGCGCCCATCCTCAGCCCCATCCTTGTGTAGGTCGCTTACGACGCGCCGATCATTGAGGCAGCAGCGACCCTAGAGCGACCCTCCAGCGAAGCTGCGGGAGCCATGCTTCTTGAGGGTGCCGCGCTCTCGGGTACGCTGCCGCTGTCAGTGAGGGCAGAACTAGTTCCGCGGGCCGGATTAAAAAGCCCAACGGGCAGGGTGTGTCCCGCGGACCGTAGTTTGCCCATGTCTGGATTAGGGGAAGGAAGAGAAACCAATCAAGAATCTTTGATTCCCATCCCAGTCATTCCTCACCTATAGCACCCATTCTAGCCAACAGGGTTTATCTATTTAGTATAGAGGTCAGGATCTTTGTATTATTACCATTACAGCTACCACTACTGATAAGAAACATCATGCCACTATTGAGGGCAAAGCATTTTGTTCCTCTGGTTCAAACAATAACTAGCTGTCACTGTTTAAAAAAAAATTATAAAGGTAGTCCTCGATTTATGACCACAACTGGGATCAGAATTTCCATTACGAAGAATGGAAAGTGGGTTGTTAATTGAGTGGCATCTGATTTTTTTTGCTGTGATTCTTTAAGCAAAACACTGCCATTGTTAAGTGAACCATGCAGCTGTTAAGTGAATCTGGCTTCCCTTATTGACTTTGCTTGTTGGAAGCCAGCTGGGAAGGTCACAAATGGCGATCGTATGAACCTGGGACAGCTGAGACACTGCAACTGTTGTAAATACGTGCCAATTGCCAACTGCCTGAATTTTGATCATGTGACCAAGGGGGAACGCTGCAATGATTAGTGTGAGGATTGGTTGTAAGTCCCTTTCTTCAATGCTGTTGTAACTTTGAACAGTTGCTAAATGAATGGTTGTAAGTCGAGGATCACCTGTATTTTGGTTACTGTTTCACACATGGATTTTTAAGAACCTGCTTTTGCATTTTATGCTCCTTAATCCATTGCCTTGAAGTCTGTTTGCTTAGTCTAAGTCACCATGCAAATTTTAATAGGACGGAGCACGCATGTTTAATATAAACAATTAAAAGGTGAAATGGCAGATTAGAAATACCGAATGCTAGTTTTATTTTTTATTTATATACTTTAAACAACCTAGGAGTCCAGGGTTATATAGGGTGCCCACCAGATTCACCGTGAAGATTTCTTTATTCTAACTGAATGAATGAAAAAAAAAGTGCAATAGTTTTAAGGAACATGAAAATTAAATTGTGAGCTTCAAGTAGTTGGAAAACTCCCTGAGCTTCTAGACCAGAAGTGTCAAACTCAAGGCCCAGGGGCCGGATTCGGCCTGCAGGGTACTCAGATCTGGTCTGCGGGATTGCCCTGGAAACAGCGAAAGACCAGCCCGTGGTGCTTCTGCTAGCAAAAATGGGCTCCCGAGCTTCGTTTTCGGCTGCCACGGTCTCCTCCGACCCTCTGCCAGTGAAAATTGAGCACGGGAGGGAGGCATGTGGTCCTCCCGAGTCTGTTTTCAATGGCAGAGGGTTGCAGGAGACTATGGCGACCGAAAATGGAGCTCAGGAGCCTGCTTTCTCTGGCAGAGCGCTCGGGCTGCCACAGGCGCCCCCGACATGAGTGATGTCGAGCTGGCCACACGCACTGGCCCCCCCAAGGTCAAACACAACCCTGATGTGGCCCTCAATGAAACTGAGTTTGAAACCCCTGTTCTAGACCATCTTTTGCATTCAGATTGGCATGCATGGGCATACACACACACCAAATCATCACAATCTCATATCAAACCATACTTTCAGATCCACTAACTTGTTTCAAAATCTACTCCCCATATTTGGGAGCTCACCTGTGGAGCCATTCCTGTCATACCCCGTGGTGGGGTCATGCGCTGCATCGGACCCATATTAGGATGCCCTACTGGTGGCAAAAAGAGTGAGAAAAGAGGGGAATTGGGGAGATCAAACATGTTTAAGATGTAACTGTAAAATCAAAGTCTCTAACGTGCTTGGAGCTTCAAAAAAGAAGCAATAACGAAAAAAAATCCACATATTCAAGCAGTTAAACAAAGCCAAAGGAACAAGTTCAGAAGTGTATAATAGTATTTGTATTTGACTACATATGTATACGACTACATATGTGCTGAAAGAAATAAAGGCAAGGATATGGAAAATTCAGAAATATTTCGGAAGTCTTGCGTTTTTTAAAATGCAAATAATTTCAAAGTAAGGTACTTTGACATCTATTGATTTACTTATGAGATGCGTATTTATCTCATTTATTTATGAAATGGATGGATATGGATTCTAAAGAGATCCACCATTAATCTCATTTCCCTGCTTGCACCATAGTTTCATGTCACTCTGACTGTCAACTCATCCCATTTTAACTCACCGCTCACCTTGTGATCGGATTGCCGGATCCATTGCACTGGGCATCAGAGGTTGGCCAGACACACCCATAGATGGCTGTAGGGGGCGAAAAATCCATGTCTTTAATCAGGAAGATTATGATGCTTATTCACCAAAGGGGAAAAATCTATCTAGAGAAGAACTAGACATAGTAAACGACTACATATACCCTGGCCAATGCATCTCAGTGGAGGGTGATACAATAAAGGAAATTGAATGGAGTGTTAAATGTGGTTGGCAGGCATTCGGCAAGCTAAGAGTAATTTTCAAGGACTCCTCCTCCTATGCTGTAGAGAAAAGTGGTACCTGTTCTAACATATCCCAGTGAAACATGGACACTAACCTCACAATTGATATAAAGTGTATACGAGTGGCGCAAAGAGCCATCACAAGACAAGATAAAAAGTCCTGCATGTGGATTAGAGAACAAAGGAAAATATACTATATCATCAAGAGAATAAAAGAATGGAAATGGGCTGGCCACATAGCAAGAACGGACAGCAGGTAGAGCAAAGCAGTCATAGAATGGATCCCACTTGAGAAAAAAACCATCCACGAAAGAGACCTAAAACAAGATGGATCAACGACATCAGCAAGTATTGTGGCCCAATTGGCACAAGACAACACAGGGCTATATTGATTGGAAACATGCGGAAAAAGCTTTCATCCTGCAGTGGATAGACAATGGCTCAAATGATGATGGTGGTGGTGGTAATGATGATATTATGATGCTTGTTTATCACTAATGTACTTTAACTGGGACCAGTTTTGGAGTCTGTCCATAAGCTCCAGCGATTGTAAAATTTAGCAATCGAGAATGAATCTGGTCTCCAACTGCAGGTTAGTGGCCAAATCATGAACAATTTTTGAGCAGCCTATATAGATTGAACGAAAAGCAACACCTCAATGTTATACACTGCCAATGTATGGTCCTAGTGATGTTTCAAAAGCTTTAACAGGTTCCTTATATTGTTCTTTCACTGCAGTTGTGACAAAACTGCTGGGAACAAGTTGTGATGCAATTGTTTGCGAAATGGCCTTCAAGGAGTACTCATGCTTGAATGCACACCATGATGAAATTTTTGATTGATGAAGAAATCCCTCCAACTGATAAAACTCCCCTTTTATGATCCTGTAATCTCTTAATTAGAGGTAGAACTAGGCATTTATTGGCCAGATGCCCTTCCTGATGCCACGTGGAATTCACAGCAGATATTTCCTCCTTGTGCCCTAGGAGAGAAATATCTGCCGCTATTTAGGATTGAACTCTCAACCTTCTGACTGGGAGGTGAATGTCATCACCATTAGGTTACCATGCCGCTCAAAGTCCCTCCAATTGATAATTCACTGCTAAATGCTTGTTGTTTATTGGAGATGCAGTGTTGATATGAGTACTATGCAAAAAAAAAAAAATACAGGCTACAAATTGAGAAAAGCTGATTGGTATGATCAAAAATGAAGTGGATGATGCATGACAGTTTACATGAGAAAGACTGACGAATGAAAAGCACAATTGCCAATCAGTCAAAGAGAAACTGCTACTAAGTTTGGCATTTCACAGGAACTTTTACCTATAAAGGGGAGAAATTCAAATTTCATGCTTCAGCAAGAAAACTTGCGCTTACAATTCTTGTGATGCAACTGATGTTATTCGCATGGATTTGAGTGTGCATCACCAACAACTCAGTGCTAACTGCAGCACTCAAAATATTGAAGCAAAGATAAAGCAAATTTCAATAAAAAAGAAGTAAATTTTGTCACATCAGAACAACACTAAACCTCAAACCTTAAGAGACACCCAAGCAGCAATTGCGAAGTTAGACCTATCTTGCTTATCTACCATACAATCTAGACCTGGCACCATAAGAATTTCACCTTTTTCCAAAATTGAAGGGATAGCTTCCTGGGTGTACATTTGACTTCAATAAAAAGGACTGCCAGGATCTGGTTGAAAAAACGAAGTGTGGCATTTCTGATGGTTTTAAGAAGTGTGCCCATATTGGCAGGACTAATTCCAATTATTATTTCCCCGTTTCATGTATTAAAACATCCCAAAGTTACAGACGTAGAAGCATTACTTTTCAATGATCCAGTGATTCATTTGTTGGTGTATTCATTGATTTATCTCTCATATGTTGACTACCATTCCATTCACTTATCATCTAAGAGATCTTAGTACTGAAGAACTTCAAAAGTGGTCATTTGTAGAACCTTGTTCACTACTATATCCTACTGTGATAACAAATAATACCTTTCCTGCACCTGTTGTTAAGGCCATTTGTTGGTCATAGAAAGTGGATTTTTCTTTGACTTTTCAGAACAATAAGCAGGCTAGAGTGGTCATCTTCTATGTCAGGGGTGTCAAACTCAGTTTCATTGAGGGCTGCATCAGGGTTGTGTTTAACCTCACGGGGCTGAGGTGGGTATGGCCAGCCCAACATCAGTCATATTGGTGCCTATGGCGGCCCAAGCACTTTGCCAGCAAAACGGGCTCCCAAGCTTTATTTTTGGCTGCCACGGCCTCCTGCAAGCCTCTGCCAGTGAAAACGGAGTTTGGGAGGGTAGCTTTCAGGCTGGTTCCTTGCTGTTTCCAGGGAGGCCCTGCAGGCCAGATCTAAGTACCCTGTGGGCCAGATCCGGGCCCCGGGCTTTGAGTTTGACACCTCTGCTCTACTTGGTGCTATCAACACATGTGGAAAGGCTTTTGTTTGGGAAGATCATTATGGAAGGAATCTAGCATAGATCTTGAAATCTAGATCTGAGATAAGAGAAGGGAGAATGGGAGACAGAGAATTTTGTAGGTAAGTTAATTGATAGACATTTGTGTGAAGGCTGTTGGGTCGCAGTTGCCACTTGCTATCTACTGGTCAGGCAAGAGTTGCAAGTCTAAGAATATCCCAAAAGGGGAAGTACAACCCCAATCAGGATTAAAAGTGGAACATATCCAGACTTTACTAGTCAAATACCTACAACTTACTGGGTCTTGTCACAGCTGAACTTGATTCTTCCCATCTAGATCCACACAGACTCCAGACACTGGATCAAGACCTTGAGAACATTATCTGGTTGAACCAGGTCCAAAATGTAAAATGGGTACTATCTGTATAGTCATGATACCCTATTCCAAACAGAGGTTCTTTCATGTAAATATTAAACAGGAGGAGCAGGAGAATCCAGTCTTGATGTCCAACACATCAGGGGCCTCTACTTTGACCTCCTTTCTCTCTCCAACACTGATTGAACTCAATGACAAAGGAGAACCACGTAACAACATAGTCCCACTCTTATATTCCTAGTTAAACCAGAAAGATTGGTATTGAAAGCTGTGGAGAGGTCAATGAGAACCATGATTATCAAATTTCCCCCTCCAAGCTCTGCTAGAAGTCATGAAAGGTACAACTAATGCTGCCTTAGTATTATGTCAGTTTCAAACAAGAAAGCTAAGGATCTAGATTATCCATTTCATCCAGAACACTCCAAAGTTGCAGTTCAACCACCTTCTCAATAACCATACCTAAAGGGAAAGTTGGAGATTGAATGAAAATTGTCTAGGAGTATCAAATCCAGTGAAGGCTTCTTGAGGAAGGAGAACACTACCATTTTCTTTCAAGCAGGAGGTACCAACTCTCTCACAAAGCAAATATACTTTATGGATACATCACCTTCTGGATATCTTTCAACAGCTGTTTGGGATTACAGTCCCAAGGATTCTGTCTACTGCTTTGTCAGGGTATTGGATTTAAGGGCCAAACAATTAGAAAGGCTGATGTAAGAGAGGCTGATGCAAGAATGACTCAGCATTTGGTATTGCTCTTTTAAGAAGGAGTCTACAGAAAACCCCCTTTAAGAGGTGGTTATATAAGGAAGCCATTAGAGGGCATTCCTTCCTTCTTCCTTGTGCCTTGTTCCTTCTTCCTTGCTGCTTGTTCATTGTGACCGGTTTAGAGAGCAGAATTTTCTGTGAAGTATTAAGGTATTTGCTACAACATGTATTGTATATATCTTTGTAGATAAACCACTGTTTAACGTCTAAGTCTCTGTGTGCTGTGTTGCTGCTCCTGGGTTGTCTCATAATAGTGGCCACGCTGGAAAAAACTCTGACAACTCTGCAAACACTCTGACATGCTTCAAGTTGTAATTCACCCCCAGATAAACATATAACACCATGCTTCCATTGCCTCAGGAAGAACTGTCACTCTCCAAAAGAATCCAAACAACTTTATCCACCAGATGCCTAGCATATTCCTCGGATGGAGAAAGGTGGGTCCTCCTTGCTCCTCCTTTTCTTTCTTAGCACTATTCTCAGAATATTGAAATGCATGGAAGTCAAGCCTCATTGGAGAGAATATTATTTTGCCCATATAAGACAACACACCATTTCTGATGCTCCTGGTCTATCCAACAAATGAAGAGTTATCTAGTGTTTAAATCCACTTTTCTAACATTCCCTATCGAATCTTTAAAATGTGGTCTAATTTTTCATTAGGTATACCATTGAATAAGTAGGATTATCCAGGCAAGAGTTTGCAGAAAACAAAATTCCATTTATTAAGGCTTCTTAGCATAGGGTTAATTCATAAGATGAGTTGGGGGCATTGCTATGCCATATTCATCACAGATAGCCAGATGGGCAGTCAGAAGAAGTATGAAGTGGAAAATAGAGGTAACCGAATGCTAGATGTTAGAAGGTCCTGGAAATTAAATCACCTTTGGAGGAAAGAGGAAATGAAGATAATCTTCTAATAGAAATGATCAACTTGGCTGTTTGCTAACTGCCATCAGTAAGTAATGAAAAAGCTATATAAATGCTAGAGAATATGACAGGCTACCAGATCTGGACTTTTGTAGGTGGAAAGGGAGAGCGGAATCACCAAAATAGTCCCCAGAAGAACTTACCTGGCTTGGCATTCGAATGGAAGGACGGAGCCCACCAGGAAAGCGCGAAGGCATGAATGGCTGCAGACAAATAAAAGAGGGGTGAACAGCTCCAAAACGTAGTAAATTACAGAAGGACTTACACACATCAATGCTTTGGGAAAGGACAACCCCAAACAATACAAACTGGATTGGGTATCTTCATGAGAATCAGTAAAATGGCACCAAGCAAGTTAATGAGATACAGCGCATCCTAAGCTTCTTATCATTAAATCTTATGTCTCCAGGCTTCCAAATACTTTCCCAGATAATCTGGGAATGCCAGAGTGAAAGGCAGGTCATCTTGCATACTAAGTTTATACTCTATGGCTTTTCTCCAATTCTGGACATTTTCAGTAAATAATTTAAGTTCAATTTCAATAAGATTTTTGGTGGAAAAAAATTCCGGCCCTCCCGATATAGCTGAACAATTTCCAGGAATCTCAACTTGTACCATGAGGGATGCTGGGAGTTGTAGTTCAGAAACATTAGGAAGGTTTCCTGAAGAAATGCACTTGGGACTATTTATTAATGGCTGATACCTGTTTTAGTTGTCTAATATGAACATTGGTTAAATTTGCCTTCAGATGCCTGCAATCTCTGTGCGCTCACAGGATAGCTAGAACTTGGCTTCAATATAATCTATTGCAGTCCCAGCAATCTAAGTGAGACAAATGGCAACCTGGCAAAAGACTGGCAGCCAACTTTGTCTCTGGTTTATCTATTACAAGTCCCTCTATAGTTCTGCTTGATTCCTTGCCATCCAAATTCCTGCCTTGTTAAATTCAACATGACAACTTCAAAGATATCCTGAAGCTGTCTCTTTCAGCTGGGATGGTCCCACTGGTATCATTAGGAGAGTGATGATGTCTCATCTTACTCAGTTGCTGCTGGGCAGCAGGTTCCAACATTCCCTTATATACACCACTTTGTTGTCATCAATAGCTTTTTAATTTATTTGTTATTTATCAAATTTTTTATGCTTCCCATCTTTGAGCAGCTTTTGAGAACCACCTTGCCGGTCAGACTTTAGAAAGCAGCGATTGCAAACATCACACATGTACAATATACGCCCCCCCCCCCATCCAAATGGTATCAGAAGGGTCCAAAATTAAGTAACAATTAATTTGATGTAGGGGCTACAATAGAGCAGGGTTGAAATTAATTTTAAATTGATTTTAAATCTATTTAACTGATTTTTAAAGCAACGGGGTTTTTTGTTAATTAGAGTTTTAAAAATTTTTAACTGTATTTTAATTGACTGGCCATAATTTAATTATTTTAATTGATTTTTAATTATTATTCTGCATGTTTTTTAATGGCTGTATACTGCCCCGAGTCCTTCGGGAGAGGGGGCGGTATATAAATTAAATTAATAAAATAA
>JAEANM010021081.1:0-11947 GCA_017656035.1 Myanophis thanlyinensis
TAGGCTAGAAACAACACCAGGATGTTTCTTTCCTGCCTTCCTTACAGGATTAACCTTGTAAAGTGGAAAAAAACAAATAGAGATTTTCTTCTAACAACCGGTTCTCCCAACTGCTTAGAAAATTTACTACTGGTTCTAGCGAACCCGATAGAACCAGCTGAATTTCACCTGTGTCCCACGGTCATGTGATTTACATCTGGAATGCTTGACAACTGGTTCGTATTGATGAAGGTTGCAATGTGTCCAGGTGTCGCGTGATTCCCCTTTTGCGACCTTCCGACAAACAAAGTCAATGGGGAAGCCGAATTCACTTAACAACAGTGTTACTAATTTAACAACAACAATGATTCCACTGAACCACTGGGGCAGGAAATGTCGTAAAATTGGGGCAAAACTCACTTAACCAATTTCTCACTTAGCAAGGTAAAATTTGGGGCTCAGGTGTGGTCGTAAGTCAAGCACCACCCAAACCTGCTTCTGAAGTTTGGACCGCCGAGTTGAGCTTTTAAAGCTTTGATCAGTCACAAATCGCACAACAGCCCCTGGTCCATTTTCTTGAGCTGATGGATGCAGCCAAGCGTTCGGCCGTCTTAAGGGCTCCCAAGACAACAGGCTTAACCGATAAGCTGTGCCCTAGACTGTACTTAATTTGGAGTTAGACCGGTGTTAATATTTGCAGGAAGGGCATTAGCAATAAATACCTACTGCCTTCCTTTCGAGAGAAGCTTTACTGTTCACTATTGTGGAACCAAATTTTCTTGCCATGTTTGGGGAAAGGTGGTTTTTTTTCAGCAGGTCCCAAAATATTTTTTTTTTTAAAAAAAAAACACCTTTTGGTCTTCCTCAGCAGGCACCACCTGGATGTGGTTGGGACTCTGACTCCCACGATTGGCAGATAGCGTAGCCCAAGGCTGAGAAAGACTGGGAATTGCAGCCACTTGTGAATTGGATGGCATTGATTACAGATGGTGGATTTGCTCTCTTTTCTATAGATTTTAATTCCCTCCAATTACCTTGTGTTTCTGCTGCCTGCTCACCTGAAACGCCGACTTTTTAAACTCTGAGAATTTTGGGGCGGGGGCAGTGAGAAAGAGAGAGAGAGAGAGAAAGAGAGAGAAAGAGAGAGAAAACCAAAAGAAAGGAATCCAAATTTTTCAGAGCCGAAAAGAGGGTTAAAATAAGCCAAAACAAGAAATGCGTGGCGAAGATTTCTGACAGCGCAGATTGTGGGTTGGGAAGGAAACCAGAAACTGGCTTTTGGAAAATGCATCCGGTGCCGATGACAGCAAAACACTTACCTTTTCCCCCTCCCACAACCCCTGAAAAGCATTAAATGGTCAAAATCTTCACCTTTTGTGGTGGGTTGGTAGGCCAGATTTTGTGTGTGTGTGTGTGTGGTTGTGCTGATGCTGGAGGATTGCCACTGCCCCTTCTGGGTTGTGAAGGATGGGGCGGGAAAGAATTGTGAAGTGGAAAAAACAGGTGCCGGTGCCAAACCGAAGCTGTGCCAGGCTGATCCTTCTGCTAAATGAGACGAGAAAGGGCAGCCTGGTCACTCCCCCCACTCCGCCTCCCCCCACCCTCCAAAGTGGGCCTGTCAGGGTCACCTTTTAAGTAATCGGCATCTAACCATGAGTTTCTGCAACAGCGGGTAGAGGCTGGGAACTCAAAAAAGAAAATCCTTTCAGCCTTCTTGCCATACGGGGAGTCCTCGACTTAACAACCACAGTTGATCAGTGAATCTTGACGTGGTTTTGAGACATTGCTTGCCGTGATGGTTAAGTGAATCACCCAGTGGTGCAATTGAACTGGCTTCGCTACTAGTTCGGTGTGCATGCATGCACGCGTCAACCGTGCTACCACACGGCACTTTAAACTAAAAATGTTTAGTTAACCCTGTAAAGTGGAAAAAACACAAAAGGAGATTTCTTCTAACAACCGGTTCTCCGAACTGCTTAGAGAATTTACTACCGGTGAACCAGCTAGAACCGGCTGAATTTCATCTCTGCCCCACGGTCATGTGATTTACATCCAGAATGCTTGACAGCTGGTTCGTATTGATGACAGTTGCAATGTGTTTAGGAGGCTTCCCAACTGAGTAAAAAACTAAAAAAATTGAAGGGAATATAAGCAAGAAAAGGACAAGGATAGGTGGGAGGGCCCCAACGTCGTCAGGAGCGGGTGGGCAGGGCCAAGCTTTGTCGCCTGGTACGGCAGAACTGGTCCTGGCTGAATTTCAACCCAGGAATCACCACAATTGTTAAGTTAGTAGCACGGTTGCAGAGTGAATCTGGTTTCTCCATTGAAGCAAAATGGCAAAAGATGATTCCAGCACTGCAATCGTCATGAATGTGAGTCAGTCACTGAGCGGCGGGATTTTGATACGTGACCACGGGGATGCTGCGATTGGTTGTAAGCGTGAAGACGGTCATAAGTCAGTGCTGTTGTAACTTTGAATGGTCACTAAATGAATTTTTGTAAGTCAAGGACTAGCTATACCAATCTCCTGCTTTCTCCTTTATAGCCTGAGAAAGTAAGGAAGGTCCCTCCTGAGTGTCTTACCCCGCCCATTATCCAACTGTGGGCTTGGTGGTCTCTTATCTATCTGTTCCCTAGGCAAGATCTCTTTCTCCGGATCTCTTTCTCCGTCTCCCAAGGTCCTTCCGCACGTACCGTCACACCTGCCCGTCTGCTGTTACCACTCTGACCTGTCCTGATATATTATTGTCTGAATGAAAACCAGGAAGTTGGAGCCTTTTCCAGGAAGGGCAGCTAAGAAGCTGCTTCGATGCTGTGCCGGACATCGTCGAACCAAGCTGAGATTGTGCAGACCCGTGTAGGTTGACGTGAGTTCCCTGAAGTCTAAGCCGCGCAGAGACTTGTTCTCGTACCCCGGAAAGTCTCTCAGAGCTGTCAGCGCCAGGCCAAACCCTCGGATTAGGTTGCATTAAACCCGAACCAGCCTCCCTTTCCACAGGGCCGTCAAGAGCATTACGGATAACTGTAATGGAGGTGCGGAATATGAAGCCGCAGATCAGAGTTTCAGCCCAGAGATAAATATTGATATTAAGGTTGTCAGATTTGGCAGGCTGATACTCCACGCCAGCCGGGAAATCACTTGGCCTTGTCTTCAGGCTGCTTTCCAGCCCATCTGTTGAAATCCTGCCCGGCTTCGCAGCTCCTTCGTCCTGCTGTGTTCCTGACTGTAGGTGATGACTTTGGTTAGTTTTCCAGCTGGGAGTTTTTGCATTTGGCCGTAGCGCTCCGCAGCCCTTCCAGGATCTAGATGGTTCTCAGGAGGGAGACTTACCTCTGGAAAAATGGCTGGGGGTTGTTTCTGCTATCTGTAGCCTGCTCCAGTTGCGGACATGATGATTAATAGCAAGGTTGGAGCCAGCAAGGGGTACCTTTAAGGCACAGCGGCCTTAAAAGTCCGTGACTCTTCCTCATCTGGCTCTCGCACACTAGCAGGCAGTCCTCGACTTACGACCACAATGGAGCCCATTTCTCTTGCTCAGGGAGACGTTGTTAATAGCACTTAGCAATAGCACTTAAGTCTTATATACCGCTTCACAGTGCTTTACAGCCGTCTCTAAGCGGTGTACAGAGTCAGCCTATTGCCCGCTCCCCTCCCCCCCAACAATCTGGGTCCTCATTTTATCAACCTCGGAAGGATGGAAGGCTGAGTCAACATGGTGAGATTCAAACTGCCAAATTGCAGGCAGTCGGCAGTCAGCAGAAATAGGCTGCAGTACTGCATTCTAACCACTGTGGCACCCCGGCTTCAAAAAAAAAAAGGGAGTTTTGCCCCATTTTACGACCTTCCTCGCCACTGTTGTTAACTGAATCACAGCAGTTGTTAAGTTAGTGACATGTTTGTTAAGTGAATTCAGCTTCCCCATTGACTCTGCTGGTCAGACGGTTGCAAAAGGGGATCATGTGACCTCCGAGACAATGCAACCGTCATAAATATAAAGCAGTTGCCAAGCATCTGATGTTCGATCACGTGATCATGGAAATGCTGAAATGGTCTTAAAATGTGGGAAAAGCAGTTCTAAGTCACCTTTTTCAGTGCTGTTGTAACTTCAAAGTGTCACTAAGTGAACTGTTGTAAGTTGAGGATTACCTGTACAACAAGGCGCATTCGGATCTTGCACAGTGCCTGGGACAATGCATTTCATTTCAGCAGAATTAAAATGGCGGCAGTTCCTGTGGGGCCACCCATGTAAGACCTTGATTGGGTTTTCAGATAAACTATGCAATTTTAGGAGATTATGTCTGCAACCTGTTCTCAGCCCTTCCAGATAGACCAGACTAGAAAAGCCATGGAGATCAGGATTACTTTTACAGTAATTGAGCCTGACAGTTATGTGTCAAGTGCAGAAATCAGAAAAAACTCAATTCAAATGAATATAAAGGTTTAAGCTCTCTACAAGAATCTGAACTACTAACAATTGAAGCAAATTGGCGGAAGATAAGAGTCAATGGAACTCAAGGTGGGCTGGATTCAGATCTCTTGTGGGCACGAAGGGACTCCAGACCGATGACGCGTTTGACTCCTCCTTCAGTCTCAGCCTGGCATTTCAAATCAAATCAAATCAAATTTTATTCATCACATGCACAGACATACATAGTACGAAATGCAGTGAAATGTTCATGATTTATTATGTATTTATTTATTTATTTATTTATCATTTCTTGACCTACATTACAGTTGTGAGTCATGGCAATCATAATACGGGTCACCATGTGACCGGATTTGATTTTATGACCTTTTGGGCTGTGGTCGTTTAGTGAACACTATTGTTGTAATGTGAACACTGTGGTTGTTAAGCAAACACTGCGGTCATTAACGAGCCCATTGTTTGTTATAGGCCGAGTTTTGCTGGAAACTGGAAGTAAATACTAGAGAGTCAAGTATCATGATCACATGACTGCATGGTGCTGTAAATAGCCATAATTGTAGGTTGTCTGGTGATCACCCACGATATGGTCACATGATATGGTCGCCATCAGAACTTTAAAATCAGGTCATAATGCCCTCCCATCTGTTCAAATGGTGGCTAAGAAATTGGTTGTAAGTTGAGGACTGTATTGTAAAGCTATCAAAACAGAATCTTGCATGTGTGAATATGCTTTCCTGCTCCTTTCCTATTACTCCTTTCCTATTACTCCAGGTAGTCCTCAATTTACGGCCACAACTCAGCCCAAAATGTCTGTTGCTAAGGGAGACTGTTGTTAAGTGAGTTTTGCCCCATTTTACTACCTTCCTTGCCACAGTTGTTAAGTGAATCACTGCACTTGACAAATTTGTAACCCGGATGTTAAGAGAATCCGGCTTCTCCATGGACTTTGCTTGTCAGTAGGTCGCAAAAGGGGATCACGTGACTTTGAAACACAGAAACCGTCATAAATACGAACCAGTTGTCAAGCATCTGAAATTTTGATCACATGGCCATGGGGATGCTGCAAAGGTCATAACTCTGAAAAATGGTCATAAGCCAGATAAGTTTCAAAGCTGTTGTAACTTTGAAGGGTCACTAAACAAAGTGTTGTAAGGTCGAGGACTACCTGTATCTTTGACTCTGGTTTCTGTTATACCTTTGTTGCATTTGTAATGGCTTTACTTCCTATAATTCAAGGGCATGTTTTCTGCCCGCTACATCTGTATGCAGAAACCTCTGAAAATTGTTAACACTTCACAGTCAAATGACTTTGTGCAATTTTCTTGGCAACACTATTGAAATCTTTTCCTGTATTTACAGGTTTTTTGTTTAATTCCCAGTTATTCCAGTCTTGGGATTTTCTAGTGGTCTCCCATCCGAGCAATGAAAGATTAATTTTTTCTCAAAATCAGCCACTGTAGCACGAGAGGAGGGCTGTGCGATTATTAAGCAACCTTTTCTCCCAACTTTTTAAAGTTGTACTTCAGTCTGAAGAAAGTCAGATTTAAGTTTCATCCTGAAATCATTTAGGACAGGGCTGCCCAATCTTGGCAATTTTAAGATGTGTAGACTTCAACTTCCCAGAATTCCCCAATCAGCCAGGAGTTCGACCCTGACCGGCTGAAAGTTGACTCAGCCTTCCATCCTTCCGAAGTTGGTAAAATGAGGACCCAGATTGTTGGGGGCAATAGACTGACTCTGTAAACCACTTAGAAAGGGCTGTAAAGCACTATAAAGTGGTATATACCACATTTTTCAGCATACAAAACGCTCCTGAGTATAAAATGCACCTAGATTTAGAAGAGGAAAACAACAACAACAACAAATGTTTTTGGCCTCCATGCACCCCATTTTCAGACTTTTTTGTTTGACCCATTTCCGGGGCTTTTTTTGGCCTGTTTTTGAGGCTTTTGGGGGCTTTTTCTGGCCTGTTTCCAGGGCTCTTGGGGGCCCATTTTTGAGGCTTTTTCAGGCCCGTTTCTGAGGCCTTTGGGGCCTGTTTTTGAGGCTTTGGCGGCTGTTTTTTTCTGAAAAAGCCCCCCAAACAGGCCAAAAAATCCCTGGAAATGGGCCTCAAAAATGGGCTCCAAAAAGGCTCAAAACGGGCCCTAAAAAGCCCTGAGAAAAGCCTTAAATCGGGCCAAAAAAGGCCTGGAAAAGGCCCTAAAACAGGATGTGTGGAGGCCAAAAAAATGGCCGGCAGATGGGCGGGGCTTTGGCAACATTCACTGTATACGATGTTTTCACCCACTTTTTAAGGGGAAGGGAAAGTGCGTCTTATAAGCTGAAAAATATGATAAATCTAAGTGCTATTGCTATTTAAATTTCAAGATAGAAAAATGAAAGCATAAATCTTTAACATAACTTTACCTGACCTCCTCCTTCTTGACTACAAGTCAGAGGTGAAATTCAGCCGGTTGGCACCAGTTATATAGAACAGGTGGTAACAATTATAAGCAGTTCTGAGAACTGGTTATTAGAAGAAATCTCCTTTTGGTTTTTTTCCCACTTTGCAGGGTTAATCCTGTAAATAAGGCAGTTGTTTCTAGCCTAATCTTTCTTGCCTTGCTCACAGAAACTGCCTCTCCCCTTATTACATTGTGACTTTGGTAAAGTTTAATTCTGTGCTTGGTGATGTTTAATCCTGTGGCCACGCCCACAGAACCTGTAGTAAAAAAATTGGAATTTCACCACTGCTACAAGTCCCATATTTCTCATCCGCATGACCACTGACATAGAAGCTGTAGCCCCCCAACTTGGCAGGAAATCAAGTTGATGAAGAAAACCTTCACCTCTTTAAAGAGGGATATAAATTGATCAGCATTCTTCTTTTGCATTTCTCAATTTATTGTGGCGTGTTCTTCAGCCCCATCTTTCATACCCCAAATGGGTTTTAACCAAGGAGCGTTTCTAAAATTAATTCCGGAGTTGGAACATGCACAGTTTCCCACAGCTCTGAGCTCTTTCATGGATTACCCCCCCATCCCATTTCACTCTGGGAAATAGTTGTAAAATTATTGAATTTTGCTTCAGCTGCGAAATATGGCCCTATTTTGCCTGTTCACTTGAGATTGGATTAGGATGATGAATAAATGTCATAAATACATAAAACCAAAAGAGGGGAATAAAATACGAGCGTTCGGGCTAACTTCTTCTTACAGCTGTCAATAAAAACATTTGCAAAACCGAAATCCTTTATTAGCATTCTGTATTGTGCCGAACGCTCTGCTTCTCTTTAAGCCTCTTTCAGGTCTCCTCAATTTACGTCATCTTTTACTGTGACCCTTCTGTGAATGGGCTGAAGCCTGAGTTAGAGTTTGCAAAGTAAAACATTGAAACGTCTTTTGGCCAAAACAAGGATTGATCCTGGGTTGCAATAATTCTTCTTGACCACTAGTTGGCAGCAGAGATTGTTTCTGAAATTCTTGCTGACATCTAGTGGTTCTATGGATTTTTGCTGCCCAAGTGCAGTTTTAACTGCAGGTAGTCCTCCACTTATGAATGGTCGTTTAGTGACCGTTTGAAGTTACACAGAGTTACTTACAACCCAGATTCAAAGTTACAAGGGCTGCCCCCCTTTGACACATGAGAATGCATTTGGGGCGCTCGGCAACCAGCCTGCATTAACAGGCACTCCTGGAGTTACAACCGCAATCGAGCCCAAAATTTACATTGCGTGAAAACATTTGTTAAGTGGGTTTTGCCCCATTTTTACAACCTTTCTTGCCACAGCTGTAAAGTGAATGGTTGCAATTGTTAAGTGAATTTGGCTTTCCCATTGACTTTGTTTGTCAGAAGGTCACAAAAGAGGGTCACATGACTGCAGGACATTGCAACCATCGTAAATACGAGTCAGTAACCAAGCATCTAAATTATGATGTGACCATGGGAATGCTGCAATTGTTATAAGTGTGAAAAATGATCATAAGTCACTTTTTTCAGTGTTGTGGTAACTTTGAACGCTCACTAAATAAATTGTTATAAGTCAAGGACCATCTGTACTTGCAGAGAAAGGACTCTTTTTAACAACCACTGTGATTCACTTAACAACTGCTGCAAACCCCACCCACTACCCCTCACTGTTGGGTGTGGTCACATAATGAGCCATTTAACAACCAGCACACTTAACGACTGAAATTCCAGGCTCAGTTAAGGTTCTCAGTCAAGGATTACCTGTGGAAATGCACGTCTAATTGCACTGAGATTTCGTTTTTCTGTGTGAAGAGGATTGGGTGTGCGAAGCTGTGCAAAGTTTGCTGAAGTAGCTAAATTGCCCTGTTTGATTAAGAAAGAAACTATAACCACCTTTATAAAAGACAGGATACCTTTTAATAGACATTTTACTGAAAATGGACAAAAGCAAATTGGTTATTTTGGGATTTACTGATTAAAAAGGCGTTGTTTGTAGGAAGAATGGAACCACGCGATGTAATTTCAGAGGGTGGAAATAGTATTATCCAGCTTTGTAGCTGCTGCAAAGAGAACTGAAAATTGCTCCGTTTTTCTCCCCTTTTTCTTTTGACCTTTAACGTTTTTCTCTTTTCCTTCTGTCCTTTCACATTGTTCTTCCAATTCCCTCTACATTTTGGTAGTTTTTAATTCTGTACGTCATTCTTCTTTGAAAAAAATAATACAGTGGTATCTCAATACTGCTTTGAAACTCATCGAATTTGGAACACAGTGCAACATTTTTTGCAAAAAAATTTGTCCCGTTATTCATCGGTTGTTTGGTTTCCCAATGCACAAATTAGAACTTGTTGATATCGGCTGCCTTGTGACTCACTATATGATTCCTTATGGGAAAAAATATTGTTTGTTACTTACTGTTTTTGGTACTCATTATGCCTCCTAGAACCAATTAATGATACCAAGGTACCGCTGTATATGAAAACATTTTTTTCTTTTCTGCAGTCTTTTAGCTTGGTGCTTTCTGTTCCTGGCTGGGAAATTCTGGGAGTTGAAGTCCATCCATCTTAAAATTGCTGAGGTTGAGAAACATTGCTGTAATACAGAAGAAAAAAGTATATATACCTAGATTCTTTTTTGTGCAATTGTGATGTTTTATCCATATTGGCAAACACACCAAAGATATGTTCCTTTGTTCCTTCTTTTCAGGGTTTATTTGTTCGTCACAATCTTGTCAGTGCACTTCGCAAATCAAGGGACCAAATCAGTGGTGGAATTCAAATTTTTTTACTACCGGTTCTGTGGGCGTGGCTTGGTGGGCATGGCTGGGTAGGGCCATGTGACTGGGTGGGCAGTTTCTGTAAGCGGGGCAATAAAGATTAGGCTAGAAACAGCACCAGGATGTTTCTTTCCTGCCTTCCTTACAGGATCAACCCTGTAAAGTGGGGGGGAAAAAAAGGAGATTTCTGCTAACAACCGGTTCTCCGAACTGCTTAGAAAATTTACCATCGGTTCTAGCAAACCTGCTAGAACCTGCTGAAAATTTACTATTGGTTCTAGCGAACCTGCTAGAACCTGCTGAATTTCACCTCTGGAACAAATACAACCCATCAATCTTACCTTTCTAATGTGAATTCAGCCTACTTTCTTTGTCTTACCAACACCTTCCTTAGTCTTCCTCCCGAGACTAAACATAAACTCTGATAACTGAGACTGATTTCCAGTTTCTTAAAAAGAGAGAGAGAAGAGAGAGAGAAGGGAAAGAAGCAATAAATGTGCAGCAGAATGAAAGAAAGGCAAAGATTCATTAACCTCTCCCGATCTGGCTCATTTGCATATTGTATTCCAATTGCTAGATTTGAAAAGGAGCTTTCGGCTTGCAAACCAGCAGGATTCGTCTCTTTTCTCGGTGAGCTTAACGCGCCTCTCCATTCACAAATTCCAACTTAAAGAACACAAGGTCTTTGCATTCTACGTTAGGCCTTTGTCTTGCCATTCATTTCTGTTTCTTAACACCCCCCCCCTCATATTCTTTCACTTGGTGGGTTGATAATACCTTTTTAGAGGATGCCTCAGTTTTCCTGACCTCTTTTAAACAGCCTTGTTTCGACACGCATACACAATTTCCAAAGCAAACGTTTTCTTTTGGAGCAATGATGGGAGGAGAAAACACACACACACACACACACCCGCCAAAGATGTTCAATTCAGTTTGCTGTTTCTTCTTTTAAGCATGCATGCAACTGTCCCCATACTCTGTCGATGGGGATTCTTGGTCATCCAGGTCATGGCTGATTCAAGAAGCAACTGGACTTTCTTGTTTTTTTTTTTCTTTTGAAGACGTTTTGCTTCTCATCCAAAAAAGCTGAAGAAGCTTCTTGGATGAGGAGCAAAACTACGGGACCGCCTGTTGCCACCATCAGCCTCCCACTGACCAGTACGTTCCCACAGGACGGGCCTCCTTGGGGTTCCATTGCCTGGACAGTGTCGTCTGGCAGCCCCGAGGGTTCGAGCCTTCTCTGTGGGGGCACTCTCCCTCTGGAACGAATTGCCCCCAGAGATCTGGACCATCACAGACCTGCGGACCTTCCGGCGCACATTAAAGACACATTTGTTCAAACAGGCCGGTCTGGCCTAGCATTAATTACTTGGGGATGGTAATAATTGTTTTAAATTTTATAATTTTTATAATTTTTAATTTGACAACCATCGAATTTTAATTTTTTAATTTGATTTTAATTGTTATTTATTCTATGTCCTGTTTTTAGCTGGTTGTACACCGGCCCGAGTCCCTTCTTAGGAGAGAGGCGGTATATAAATTTAATAAAATAAATAAATAAATAAAACGTCTTCAAAGAAAAAGCCCAGTTGAAAAAAGCACTTTTTCACCCTAAAACAGTGTTTCATTTTCATTCTCGGTGCCTGAGAAGATGCACACAAAGTCCCCAACTTACAACAGTTTGTTTAGGGACCATTTGACCTTTCAACGGCATTGAAAAAAAGTGACTTATGACCGCTTTTCACACTTATGACCTTTGCACCATCCCCATGGTCACAAAATTCAAAATTCAGGTGCTTTGACAACTGACTCGTATTTATGACGGTTGTAGTGTCCCGGGCTGATGTGATCCCCTTTTGTGATCTTCTGACAATCAGCATCAACAGAGAAGTCAGATTCACTTAACAACTGTGTCACTAACTTAACAACTGCAGTGATTCACTTAGGAACAGTGGCAAGGGATGTCGTAAAATGGGGGCAAAACTCACTTAACAACTGTCTCACTTAGCAACAAAATTTTGAGCTCAATTGCGGTTGTAAGTCGAGGACTATCTGTACTAGAGTTCCTAATCATCCTGGATGATGGAAATCTGCTGTTCATAGTAGAATTGTTTAGCCCAAACTCAATGAAAATGTTCATTGTCGTATGGCTGTATTACTATTATCTTTCTCATTTTCTCTAGTATCTTCTCCTATTGGTATCATATGATTATATTCCTTTGTTGTTTGTATTTACACTGAGAGGTTATGCACTGGAGACAGATTCTTTGTATATTCAATCACGCTTCATCAATGAAGCTATTCTATTCTATTCTAT
>JAEANM010021082.1:0-11947 GCA_017656035.1 Myanophis thanlyinensis
TCACCTCCTCTTACCTCCTCTACGGGGAGGGTCAAGGAGTTCCAGCAAGAGAGCACAGATCGAAACTGCGGACGATCGTAGATTCCGACCTGCCGGCGAAGAAGCCAAACAGGAAGTCAGCAGTGGCATTTTTTATTGTCCATTAAAAACAGCTGATTCTTCCACAGTGAACCTGCTTGGTTGCCCCTCTCCAGACAGGGTCTCACCTCTTTTTCTTCAAGAAGCAGTCTGGTAGTGCCCGGCTTCCCAAGGGAACAAAAGGGTCAATTTCCAAAGTCTCCCCCTATCCCAGAGGAGTTTCTTCTGGCTTAGAAAGCACTTTAAGCCTTGAACTGTGGAGGGTCTGTAGGGGAGCTAGAAGCAGATAACACAAACACACTTAACAAGGAACTGTAAAAAAATTCTTATCTGGTTGTTTTTTTCCTGACTTTAAGATGTTCCTTTACTGTGAATACTATAGTAGCACAAGGATTTAAATGTTTATCTTGTAAACAGAAGGTTCTGAGTTGAAACCAGGTAGAAATGTATTTTTAAATGCTATTTTTCCTCAGATTCCTATTTTTAATGTTTGTGAAGGAGGCAGCCATCGCAACCACTCCGACTTACCCAACCCACTTCCCCCCTATCTGCACATCAAATACCACAGAAGCACCCTCCTTGACATCACCAACACCACCGCTAACAGCCAGCATCCATTCCCAGGTCTGAGCTGGCCAGAGGAGATCATCAAGAAATCATCAAGAAATCGCAGCAGCAGCCGAGAGGTGGCCGAAGACCCAAGAGGCCATCGGAGGATGCAGATGCTCCTGGGAGCCCCCGGGAGCGAAAAAAAACTCCTGCCACCACCAGAAGTCCCAGGAGGCAGTTGAAGATTGCCATGAAGCCGGTGGAAGCTGCAGCTGCTCCTGGGAGCCCCCGGGAGCGAAGAAGAAGAACTGCAGCCACTGAAGTAAGTCCAGGGAGGCAGTGTGGGACCATGGCAGGAGGTAGGAAGCCACTGAAGACCACCAGCACCGCCGGAGACCAGCAAAGGTTGCTGGAGGCTGTAGATGCCACTGGGGACCTCCTGGGGACACTGAAGACTGCGGCCCCTGCCAGGAGCCTAGGGGGTGGGGTGGGAGTCCTTAGCCTTGGCAGTATCCAGGAGACCCTCAGAAAGAGGCCAACAGCAATGACTACCAGCCAGGAAGGTTGTATCTTCAGTTGCAGCCAGTGCCATCTTGCTTCCCTGGATGACCTCAGTTGACTGCCAAATCATCGACCAAGGCAGTGACCATCAGGAAGACAAGCTGGCATCAGGAACTGACTGAGGGCCCGCGCACATCACACACCTCTACCTAGCATCTTACTCGCCAATGTCCAATCACTGGACAACAAGCTCAATGGCCTCAGGGCCAGAATAAAATTCTGTAGAGACATTCAGGACTGTAACCTTCTCTGCTTCACTGAGACTTGGCTGAACCCAGCAGTACCAGACCATGCTATCCAACTGGCTGAGTTCTCAGTACACCACATGGACAGAACACTGGAATCAGTAAAGTCTAGAGGAGGAAGTGTATGTTTGATGGTGAATAACAACTGGTGCAGCAGCACAAGCACTGTCCCTTTTACATGCTCCTGCACACCAAACCTGGAACTCCTAACCATCAAATGCCAGCTCTTCTACCTGCCCCGAGAGTTCACATCTATCATAGTCAGCACAGTCTACATCCCACCCCAGGCAGACACAAACACTGCCCTACACGAACTTCATGAGGCCATCACACAACAGCAATCTCAACACCAGGATGCAGTACTTATTGTGGCTGGAGACTTCAATAGTGCCAACTTCGAACATGCAGTGCCGAACTTCCACCAGCACATCACATGCCCCACCAGGGGTGAAAGGATATTAGACTACGGCTACACCACAGTGAAAAACGGCTACAAATTGCAATCATGACCCCCATTCCATAAATCTGACCATGCTGCTGTCTTCCTCATGCCAAAATATAAACAAAGGTTCAAACAGGAACCCCCGGTCCAAAGAGAAGTTAAGCGCTGGACAGAACAATCAGTGGCCACCTTACAAGATGTTCCGACACAGCACAGACAACATCAATGGATTCACAGAAGCAGTTGTGGGGTTCATTAGGAAACTAGCAGATGACACTGCACAAAAAACAATCATCAGAACATTCCCCTACCAGAAACCTTGGGTAGATAAGACCATCCACGATGCTGTGAAATCCTGCATTGCCACCTACAACACAGGACTTGCATCAAGCGACATGGACCAATATAAAGCTGCATCATATAAAGTGCGGAAAGCGGTAAAAGAGGCCAAGCAGAGCTATGGGAGGAAACTGGTCACAGCTCCAACAAAGCGACTCCAGAAGCCTATGGCAAGGCCTAAAAACAATAACGGACTATAAACACCCATCAACATATCTATCTAAGTTATATACAGCCATCCTGTCTATACAAATGTCATATTCTCTTATTTCTAAATTTAATTATAACTTTTTCTAATTTTACTTCTCATTTCCATTATCTAACCACTAAATGTCTCCCATATTTTGTAAAATTCACTTAATTCTTTCTTTTAATTTCAAATGTCAATCTATTCATTTCAGCACATTCTAGTATTTTCCTAATCATTATTTCATCTATAGGGATCTCTTCATGATTCCAATGCTGTGCAAATACAATCCTATCTGCTGTTAAAACATGTACAATCAAGTTTGTATTCTCTTTACTATAATTCTCTGGCAGCATGCCCAATAGGAAAATCTCTGGTTTTAAATCAATATTTTGTTTTACCATTTTTTCCAGCCATGTATATACCTTTGTCCAATATTTCTTTGCCAGTGGGCATGTCCATAATATGTGATAATAGGACCCAGGTGTTTGGTGGTACTTCCAGCGTTTAGCAGATTTATCCTTAAACATCTGTGCCAGACTTGATGGGGCTAAATTCCATCTATAAAACATCTTATATAAATTCTCTTTATATGCAGTTGACATAGTCATTTTATAATTTCTATCCCATAATTTTTTCCATCGATCCAGTTCTATTGTATAGCTAAAGTTTTCACCCAGGCAACCATTATATTCTTCACCTGCTCCTCCTCTAGCTTAATAGACAGTAAGTAATTATACAGTTTCTTTATACATTTTTCTTCTTTTTCCAGTCAATATTTGATCCAGCTCTGTTATGTCTCTATAAAGACAACATAAATTTAGCATCTTTTTCATATTTATTTATTTATTTAATTAGATTTATATACCACCCCCTCTCCCTGGGGACTCGGGGTTATCTAGAATGTATCTGCATATATTAATACCAAGTTATATCAATCCCTTGTTCATTTAATTCTTGCTTTGTTTTAAGTTCCCCATTTAAATTCAAAATATCTTTATATGTAATGATCTTCTCTAAATCTATTGAATTTGGGTGTGTCAGTGCATCTGTTATGGAAAGCCAGACCAGAATTTTCAGGTAATGAAAATTTCTAACAAAATGTCTTTGAAAATTACTTTGAAAATACCCATGTATCTCATTTTTCCCATACCATAAGAAGGAGTGCCAACCCAGTTGTAAATCATGTCCCTCTAATGTCAATAATCTTACATTTTCCAGAATAATCCATTCTTTCACCCAGGTAAGTATTATAGCTTGATAATACAATTCGAAATCTGGTAAATCAAAATCTCCTCTAGTTCTTACATCTTGCAACATTTTACAACTTATTCTGTTTTTTTTCCCTTTCCATATATACTTTAATATCATCCTATTAAGATCTTCAAAGTATTTCCCCCCCACTTTTATTGGTATTGTTTGAAAAAGATGTAGAAGTCTAGGCAAAATATTCATTTTTATTGTTGCTATTCTACCTATCAATGATAGATAGAATACCTTGCATACCTCGGCCCATTTCTTCTGCAGCTGGCAAGCCTTTCCTGAAGACCTCTGGATCTGGAGCTTGATCTGGAGCTCTGTTATTGGCTACAGAGGCCTTCAGAAAAGCTTTGTTGGCCTAAGTTTTGTATTTCATTTTGACTTGGTCATTTTATAAGTAGCTCACAAGCCAAAAAGTGTGTGCACATCTGATGTAAAATTATTCAATACTACAGATAACTTTATTGTTTTGCAAAGTGATCTTGATTATATGTCAGAATGGTCATCTACTTAGCAATTTCTTATTTCAATCAACAAATGCTCTATCTTACATATTGGTAAACATAATCAGAACATCAAGTATAAGCTAGGTGGCATTGAACTAGCTGAAAATTAATTTTGTGCAGTTTCTTCTCAGGAAACATTGTATTGTTAATTAGAGCTTATAAATCTTATGCTAAACCAATCTTAAGAATATTGTTCAACTGTTTGGAATCCCCACCATATATCTGATATCAGTGCAATTAAGCTGGTCCAGAAGTATTTCATGAGAAAAACTTGCACTCTTCTGTACACAACAGAATCCCCTATGCTACTAGGCTCAAAATTCTCAGTTTGGATAACCTAGAACTGCACCGTTTGCACTCAGACCTAGTTATTGCATATAAAATTATATGCAGTAATGTTTTACCTGTAAATGACTTTTTTGTTTCAATCGCAATTATATGTGCACTAATAACAGCCTTAAACTTAATGTAAATCACTCCAAACTTGACTGCAAAAAATATGACTTTTGTAATAGAGTTGTTAAAGTCTGGAATGCTCTACCTAATTCAGTTGTCTCAGCTATACATTCTCATAGCTTCAGTCACAAATTTACTTCCGTAGTCCTTACATCATACCTAAGTTGTCAGTAGAAGGGAGCGGGCATAAGTGCACTGATGTGCTTATTGTCTCTGTCATTGTATTTTTTGACAAATGTTTGACAAATTCTAATCAATAAATCAAAATAAATAAATAGGAGGAGGGTAGCTAGATTTGGAGCTGGCCTTCAAAGCTGGCAAGCAATAAAATCTTGTTCTCACTTTTCTGTGTATAGGTTTTACAACTCTGTGGTTATTTTGCCTTGTTTTTATTTTGACCAGTTTAATTCTTACCATGATTTTGGGATTCTAATTGTGACAATTGTCCACAAATGTGGCCTTTTGCTTTTTCTACAGAGAGGACACAAACGTGTTCATTACATTGTATTGATTTTCCTGAATCAATTTAAACTTTTGAATACAATCAGGAAGAATACATGCGCAGGGTTACCTTCCCATTCTAGATATAAAGGAACTTATACTATATATATGCACACACATTTTATATACATATAATCTGAAGCTATTGAAAACCTTATATGAAACAGATTTCTTAAGCCCTGTCAGCTCAAGAAGAATTGACTGAAGGGACGATCAACTCAAGAGACATGTCATGTAATGTGTGATGGAAGCTTTTGAGAACTTCAGAGTCCAGGGGGAGCTGGATCCTCATCAGAAGGGGGTGAGGCTGCAGCAGCGGCTAATGGAGCTGGTACCATAATCCCAGACCCAACGGCTGCAGATCCAGCCAATGAGGCTGCAGGAGCAGCAGCTGTCCCACCAAACCTGCCCCACACAACATCAACGCCTGTGAATGTCCCTGGTCAGCCCAGAGCACTGCAACTTGAAAGGAAGACACCCCCTGGGGTAAAGTATGATGGCAACCTGTAATAACTGGGGTTATTCCTGACACATGTCCTCACATATGCAAGAGTATGGCAGGATTTCCAAGCCCAGGGTGCCCAAGTCCAAGTTGTCACCCTGGTCCTAGAAGGGACAGCAGCCTGATGGATGAAGAACCTCCATAATGCCATATCAGCTCCTAGGCTGATAAATTTTGACTGGTTTATGATGGCTCTCCACTGCTGGTTCAATGACCTTCTGGCAGACCAGAAAGCCTGTCACCACATCAGAATGGTGAAGCAGAGTTGCCGGCCAGTGGCTGAATACACTGAGGCATTCCCAGACCTTGCCTGCAGGGTAGACTGGCTGGAAGACATCCTAATGAACTGTTTTATGGATGGCCTGAACAATAATCTCTACCAGGTCACCTACCCAGAGAGGGGCCCCAAACCACCTACATGAATAGTATCCTAGCTGAAGAAGTAGAGATCAACTGAGGGGAGGGATTTCTAACTCCTTTATCCTAACAGAATTGCCTAAGGGGACCTTAGAGTCTGCTTTGCTTTTGTCCTGCAATCACTGCCTTTCAATAGAAGATTCCTTTTGAAATGCTAATATCTCAAGAATCTGTACATTCTTGAATGGGGAGTTGAGGCAGGACCTTATACTAAACTTGAGTTAATAGCAAACTGCATGAATGCTCAAAGTAACATAATGATGAAAACATCATAATGGAAACTTTACTTCAAAACTGGAGGGGAAAAAACATGCCCTGAAATCACTTTCATAATGAGTAGAGAAATTATGGAAGGCAATGATATCTGTTTCAGTCCTGCAGCAATGATTGCCAACCCCCTTCTATGTATAGTGCAACTAGGCAGGAGCAGATAAGTCCGTTGTCGCAATTAATTGTAGCAATCCCATTTTTATAGATATAGAATGTCATGAGCTAATTTAATTTCAGTTGAAGGTTTCTTAATGTGATGGCACCTGTAGTATGTTTAAGAGGACAAGTTGGCCAGGAAGTAAATGCCAGATATTGAATAAAACTGTATATTTCTATCTTTCTTGTTCAATTTTTAATAGAATCAAATATAAATATATCATCTTTGCCATAAGAACCATGTACTTCTGCATGGATTTGCTAACATACTCTGATGTTCTTGTAAATGTATCAAAACTAAGCTCTGTATTATGACCATGATGACAGACAGTAAGGTTTGCTAAGGTAGCACAAAGTTCAACTGATGTTTCTTCCAGACAATCCAGCAATCAAGCCCTAATGAACCAAGGATATTTTTTTCCTGCCACTTTCCTGCCTCTTGGAGTCATCACAAACTGTTATATCATCAAGTACTTGTGGACACGAATGAAAATAAATTCTCTGGCACCAGATCAAGGGGTGCCTTATGAAGATCAGTGTAATGCCAGAAGCAATTCTTACATTAAGGTACAGTCAACAGCATACAAGTATTTTACTCCAGTGCGGACTTACTCTAGAAGTGCTGTCTAGTATTAAATAGGAGCTTTAGAGGTGGCTAGCTTCTGCTTCAGTATTTATTTTTATTTATAATGCATCTCTTTACAATTGTCATCTTTTTGTATGATATTCTTCCTTGCAGAAAAGTAAGAACTTCTTCGGAAAATCTGTCACATGCCTGCCAACAGTTTAGGAAGCATTTTGAAATGCTATTTGAAATGAATATATTTTCAACTAAAAAGCTCTAGGTTAGTAAACTTTTAACCTTCATGATTCATTTATAGAGCATCTTAATATAAATATAAATAACTAAAATACAATAAACATTTAATCGTTAGAGATTTTAGCTCGTAGTATTCTTTTAATAGGCAGTTGCTCCAATCCACCTGGAATTATTTTAATATTCTTCTTCTCAGACTGAATATCCTATGAAGATGTTATAATTCTTGGGTGTTCATTTTAATTACAAATTATTTCATATATTGTGTTACCATTTACCCTAGATTATTCATCAGTAATAACACAGGCTTCAAATAGAACATAGAATTTCATGGCCTACATAATTTATCTTCTGTGTTGCTATTATTTATTTGATATATTTTATTTCCATATAAGATCTTCCTGAAAATAATTTCAACAGTTTTAATAATTTTTGAGAAAAAAAAGATGAATATAAAAATTAAAAAATTCATTTAAAAAACCAGAAAAACACAATAAAAACAATCTGGAGTTAATATAAGCTGATGCAGAGAATGTCAGAGTGCACACAGCTTTACTACATGAGACAACCCAGGAGCGATAACAGCAAACAGAGTTTTGTAATAAATAGTGGTTTTGTCTACAAAATACACACCCTGACATTTCTCCATTTAAGCTGAACAGTTGTCAGTCCAAATGCTTTGACATACTCTTGATGCTTGTCTATATTTAAAGGCTTCATTAACATATTGGCTATATTATGTTCAGTGGAACATTGCTGCAATCTTATCAGTTTACCTTTTACAGCCTCCCTGACATTACAATGCTTTATAGCTACATGTTTACTTCTGCTTCAGATGCGTTCTCCTGTTGTCATTTTATACATGCAACATTGTCTTCAAATACTGGTACAGCTCCATTTACATTAACACTTATATCCTTCTACATACCAGACTATTTTAAAACATGCCTCAGACAAAGCTATAAATTCAGCTTCAGCAGTGAAAAGTACTACTGAAAGTTGTTTCTCCATTTAATTTGCAGCGCTGGCAAACAATACTACAAACCCTGAGTTTGATTTTCTGTCCTGCACATCATTTGCCCAGTCACTATTTACATAGCATTGTAACAATAAGTCACCAGATGGCTTTATCCATAGTCCTAGTTGTGCCCATTGTCCCTTTTATATCGTAATATCCTTTTTATTCCTAACCAGTGTTCTTGTTTTGGTGCCAATGTGAGATGACTTAAAATGCTAACAGCATTGGTTCTATCAGGCCTTGACCACTGAGATAAATACAATAAACTACCTATAGCTGATTGATATATCTCTTTATAATATTCTGTGTCATTTTCTGTTTCTACATCATTCTGGAAACTTAATGTAGCATATCATATTTTTCTATTAGTTGTTTTATTTTCTTTATTTGGCTTAACATATACCTGTTGTGGTTTCCTTATCTCCACACCTACAGTAGGTAATCGTATATTTCCCCCAGGCCTTTTAATTGAAATTCCTTTTTAAGCTGCCTGGCAAAGGAGTAAGCCTGTGAGCGATGTTTAGCAATAAAACCTATGTCATCCATATAAACCAAAAGCAAACACTCTGCTCCCTTGTACTGTGCTGTGTATAAACATGGATCTGCTTTGTTGCCCCTAAAATCTAACATTCTGAGAGTGGCATCTAAGTACTGATTCCAGTTTCTTTCTGAATGTTTCAATCCACATGTAGCTTTATTTAATTTATATACATATCCAGGGTTTTATGAAAACCTGGAGATTGAGCCATATATATTTCTTCTTCTAAAGCCAATGCTAGCCTTATGGTCTTACGTCTTGCTGTTGGTGTAAGCATTTCATCATAATGAACATTTTTCCTTTGCATAAATCCCTGTGCAACTAATCATGCCTTATACTGCAGTTCATTGTTTTGTAACACTTTCTTTTTATATGCTCATTTATACCCCACTGCCTTTTGTCCCTCTGGTAAACTCAGGGGGGCAAAAATCTGATCACATTCATAGACTCCATAGCTTCCTTCCATTTCTCCTGTTCTGCTTTAGGCAATGACAACGTATCTTGGTAATTATGGGGTTCATACCAAAGACTATATACTCTAACCCAGGTGTGGGCAAACTTTTTGACTTGAGGGCCAAACTTTTTGACTCGCGGGCCACAATGATGGGGTCCCCCTCCCCCCCACCCTTACTCCCCCTCCCCCCCACCCTTACTCCCCCTCCCCCTCCCACAGCCCCCCACCCCCACACTTACTCCCCTTCCCACAGCCCCCCCTCCCCCGTATGTCTTTGCAGGTGTGGGATACCGAACGCAGCAGCCATGGAGAAGAAGGTAAGAGGGCGGCGGGGAGGAGTGGGGGGGCGCGCGCATGCACGCAGCTCCACAGCGGCAACGCCGGCTCTTCTCCCGCCGCCCAAGTGCTGCTGATGGTGAAAAACAACTCCGGCAAGATGAGCATGCGCTCAATTGCGGGATTTAGTTGGCGAAGTGGAGCACATGCATGTCTTGCTGGAGCCGCTCTTCGCCATCAGCAGCACCTGGGTGGCGGGAGAAGAGCCAGCATTGCCGCTGTGGAGCTGCGCCCGCCCGCCACCCCCCCTGCTCCTGCCCACCGCCCTCTTACCTTCTTCTCCAGGGCTGCTGCGTTCGGTATCCCACACCTGCAAAGACACGCGGGCATCAGCAGCCTGTCCCGCTTCGCTGGGTGGCTCCCCATGGCACTCCCTGGATGGCTCGGCAGCCTCTTTGGTGGGTGAGGGGCCCAGCAGGTGTGGAAGGGCGCGGAGCGGGGGGAGCAGCCACTCCGTGTTATCATCCTGCGCCTGTAGGCCTGACAGCCCCAGCTTCGTGTAGGTCACTCGCCCAGCATCAGATGATGCTATGCGCCAATCACCGAGGCAGCAGCACCCAAAGAGCGACCCTCTCGTGCGCTCTGCAAGGGAAAGACGGCTGTGCATGGTGCGAGGGCTTGCTGTTCGCGCGCGGGGACATTTCTGGAGAGCTCCGGGACGTGGAAGCCGGATCAGTATTGAATGTCAGTGAGGGCGGAACTCCCCAGTCTGCCCCAGAACTAGTTCGGCAGGCCGGATTAAAAAGCCCAATGGGCCGGGTGTGTCCCGTGGGCCGTAGTTTGCCCATGTCTGCTCTAACCCCACTTGCAGAGACCTGATCAGGAAGTATATCTTTATTGCTTCTCTCAGATCTCCTCATTATCATCTGTTCCTGTGATTCTGTGATTTCTCTTTTTATTCCAGTTCTACCCTCTTCTATGTCTACTACTTCTGATTTGCTTTCCTGTTTCCCCTTTATATGGCTTTGTATAGCTTCTTCTGGGGAACTAGTGCTATGCATTGGCATGCACACCTCAGAGTTAGCATGTGCCCTATTCCAATTATTTTGTTCTGCAAAACTAGCAGATCATGAAATTACCATTTTTCTGGTTCCATCTGTGAATCTATAATCTTACCAGACTCATATCCAATAAACCTAAGTTTCCTGGCCATTTTCTGTCCTTTTCTTCTGATGCCTTTGAGACTATCCACCTAGGCATAACTGCCAAATGTTCTTAGGTGAGCCAATTAAGGTTTTCTTCTATATAATAGGAAATATGGAGTTTTATTTTTAGCAACACTCCATATTCTATTTATTAAATAATTGGCTGTTTTCATGATTCCCCCTCAGTACATTCTACTCATTCCTGCATCTGCAAGCAGTAAGTCTTTCGTGGTTTGCATTATGCTATTCCTTTCTTTAGATATTCCATTTTCTGCTGGTGATTATGGATTAATACATCTGTGTCTTATGCCTAAATTTCTTAGCCATCTTTGGAAATTATCAGATCCTGTCAGTTTGCAGCCATATCTGTGCTCTTCAAGTCTTACCATTGCTTGAACTGTTATAATACCTCTATCTTGCTTTTTAGCAGATAGCAAAACCTGTATCTAGTGTATACATCCACTATGACTAATGCACACCTAACTCTTCCTAGAGTGCCATAGGGCCAATCAAATCAGCGTGCACTAACTGCAAGTCTCTGCTTGTTTGCCTTGAGCTTTTCTTACACACAGAATACACTCTGGATTTTGACTCTTTACAAAGAGTGCAATCTAAGTACATATTGTATTTCTTTATCTTAAGTCCAGCTAGGTCAGGCATCTTCTGCAGTACTTTGAAATTTCTATGCCCCAATTTCCTGTGCAATAAATGTACATAATTATCATGTGTGGGAGTGTTTGTGTTTGTGCACAACCATTCTCTTGCTTTCCTAGTATTTATAGATTTATTTATAGATTATCCTGCTTAATACCTCATGCATGGATTCTTCTACCTTACCTTATGATGTACTGTCCTCCAACAAATAGTATTTCATACCTCTGACTATCTAAACTTAAAATACTTAATAGATGATGGACTAATTCTGGTACATATTATTGTCTAATGTTTCCCTGATCTCAGGTACATATACTTTACCTTCCCTTTAACAGCAGAACATTGTCCATTAGCCAAACTGACAAATGTTTGCTTAGCTGGTCTCAAGCTAGAAAACATTTGTGGGTCATTTGTAATATGCTGACTCACCCTACTGTCGGCTCTGTCTCAGTCAAACTTCAAGAAATAAAAACCCTGAATCCATGGTAGTTGAAAACAGGTATTATTTTACTGAAG
>JAEANM010021083.1:0-11947 GCA_017656035.1 Myanophis thanlyinensis
ATATGGTCTTCTAAGGACAGCCGTACATCCAGGAGGACACCCAGATTGCGAGCCCTTTCCGTGGGGGACAGAATCTCGGAAAAGCAGAGGGGAATGGTTTGGATGTCACAGGCTGGGTAAATGCACTCCATGGGCCACATGCGTCCCGTGGGCCGTAGTTTGAGGATCCATGATCTAGATTCTAGAAGATGAACAGTATGAGTCTTGCAAGGCTGGTCTTTAGCAAAGCAAGTAATGGGGTAGGTTTCTTTTTTTAGCCTAATAGACATGTTTGGAATTTGGAACACACGTTGTAGGTATTCTTAAAGTATAAATTGCTTGCTTGCTTATTCAAAAACTGATTCCCCACCCTCCCCAAGCAAAGCTGCACAGACTGAGGCCCAATTGCATCCCTGGAAAACAGAGCTTTTTCAAAACTGGTTGCTTTGTAATTGTAACAAGAACAATTATGAAATAATAAGACTATTAACTGAACTAATTGAATATAATTAGTTCAAGTAAAAAAATTGTTCTTTTTAATGGCCCAACTCATTTTGATCTTTTTTTTTTGAAGCAAGGCCTCTAATATATCATGCCAACTGTAACTTTAAGCCTGTAAAAATTGTGCATCTATGGTCTACAAAAATGAAAGAGATTTACAATACTAGTTGCTTACTTTTGTATCATTCCCTTGATCAAGCATACGTATATCAGGCTTTGAGCCAAACAGATTAGAAGATTAAGTATAATTGACGACTTTGCTTCTCAAGTTTAGTTGACTGTGGATACATTAATCTAGAGACATGTTTCTCAGTTTCAGCAACTTTAAGCATGCTGGCTGGGAAATTCTGAGAGTTCTTAAATTCTTAAGCTGCTGAGATTGAGAAACATTGATCTAGATGGAGCATACTGTACATTCTCAAAGGCAATTATACAGAAGCCTCAGAGAAAATGTACATGTGCAGCACAGCATTCTTCAGTTTGAGAACAATTGAAGTGATTCAATTACTGCACACTTTTTCAAATAAAACAATACAAATGCTTTCTTACGAAATAAATCAGACAACATGGGAATTAATGTGAGTTAGGGCAGTGGTTGGTATAACAGCTGATCGGTAATGATGCATTGCTTCTGATATGGACACTGATACCTAGAAGCTGCTTGCTCAAATGCATATGGTTATCCTATGGCAAACTATTGCAAATCTCAACTATGGGGTAATAACTGGGGAAAATAATTTGGCAATTTGAATATGAATAGTTTTATCAGAACATTTAGCTGCTTGTCTATCCAGGCAATTAAATAGATATCTAAGTAGCCTTAAACAGAATAATATGAACCTTCCAATAAAGCTTCCAATAAAACCAGTGTTTTCCAACTTTGACAATTTTTTTAAAACGTGTGGATTTCAACTCCCCCAATTCCCCAGCCAGCCTCATCTGGTATGGACACCATCTAGATCTGGGATCTCGAAACGTGGCCACATTTAAGACTGGTGGACTTCAACTCTCAGAGTTCCTCAAATGGGAAATTGTGGGACTTGGAAGTCCACCAGTCTTAAAGTGGCTAAATTTGGAGACCGCTCCCTCCCTCCCTCCCTCCCCGATCTAAACGGATGACTAGAGCGATATATCTCAACCTTAAGGCAACTTTAAGATATGTTGGACTTCAACTGCCAGCATTGCATTGAAGTCTGCATGTCTTAAGGTTGAGAAGCTGGTCGTTTGATGAGACTTTGTTTAACTTTGAAAAGGTGTGCCCAGCAATATACCCAGGAGAGCCATCCAAACTTTACCCGAAGATATCCCATGCCTTCAACGTTAACTCCGTTGACCTCAAGAATTCGGTCTCCATCGCGGAGGCCTCGACGGTAGGCCAGCCCTCCGGGTGTCACCTTCCGCACAAGCGGGCACATCCCACCTCCGGCATCCTGGCACAACGAGAAGCCCAGGGTCTCCCCAGCTTCTTTCTTCAGTAAACAGAAACGTATCTGGGAAGTCCCTTCTGCTTCTGAGGAGGACAAAAGAAAGAGACATCTCTTTTCACACTGGTCTGGCTCGGGAGGGGACAGCTTTGTAAACACCCTATGCAGGAAGAAGTGATGGAGAAAATTATGGATTGTGCAGAAATGAGTAAATTGACATTTGAAATTGAAGAACAAGAGGACAAACAGTTTTATAGAGTATGGGGTTTATTTTGCCAGTGGTTAGAGGAAAAGATATAGTTATTGAAACATGTTAATTTGCTCTTGTAAACGAGGTTAATGTAAGGATGTAGATTAAATATAAAAATATATAGCCATTGGTTGAACTTGGAATTTTAAATACCGAGAATCCTCGCATGAAAATGAAGGGATAAAAGATTAGTCAAGAGAATATAAGTAATAGATATGTATAATATTAAGATAAATAAAATGATAAATTAGAATATAATTATAAGGGAAGACTATGAAAGAATAGCACAAAAAATCTTTCTTTTTTGTGTGTAACCAACTGATACACTGTAAGCATAGAACTGGACGATATCTTTTTAGATTTATATGTTTTTTATGTGATGTGTGTTTTTCGTATGTTTGTCTTAAAAATAAAAAAAACTTTTTATAAAAAAAGGGACATCTCTTTTCAAACTGGTTTGGCTAGGGGAGGGGGACACCTTTGTATTGGGAAGACTGGATATATGGAGAAAAGGGGAAAGGCTGAGGAAAGAGATCCCAAGATCTTTAAATCAGGCAGAGGTCACGGGGGAGGCTAGATGTAAATCTGCTGAGTCTTCTCGTCCGCTCCAGATCCCTCCCACAAGAGATGCCCATCCCAGAATAATACATGGAGAACCTCCACTGTGGAGTCTTTGAATTTGCTGATTTTCTTGCAGGCGTTTCACGGCCCAGCTAGGAAACATCATCAATGCTAATGTTGGTGTTGATGATGTTGATGATGATGATGAAGGCACTGATGATGTTCCCTAGTTGGGTCGTGAAATGTCTGCAAGAAAACCACTAGGAGCACCAACCCTGCCCACAATCATTGTAGTTCTCCTCTACCAGTGGTGGAATTCACATTTTTTTTACTACTGGTTCTGTGGGTGTGGCTTGGTGTGGGTGTGGCTGTGGAGGTCATGTGACTGGGTGGGCAGGGCAATAAAGATCAGGCTAGAAACACCACCAGGATGTTTCTTTTCTGCTTTCCTTACAGGATTAATCCTGTAAAGTGGGAAAAAACCAAAAGGAGATTTCTTCTAACAACTGGTTCTCCAAACTGCTTAGGAAATTTACTACCGGTTACTACCTGAACCTTCCACAACCTGCTGAATTTTACCTCTGTCCTCTGCCTCCACTCCCTTCTAGCACTGATAATGTTATCTCGTTGGGTCACGAAACGTCTGCAAGAAAGCCATCAAGTTCAGAGAGCACCAAGAATTCCTCATTTTGACCCTGAGCTGCAAACATTTCTCTCCTATCGCATGAGAATCCTCTTTGGTAGATGGGCTCTCTTGAATTCAGAAGCAAGTTAAATCCTTGACCCCTCCCCTCCCATCACACAACTAACAAGTCCTGTCTAGTAGCCTGTTCACAACTTGGTTGTGGCATTTGCAAAGATCTTGGCAGGAAGCTCAGCTGAACCCTGGTTAAGAGGGAACTAGGGAGAAGGAAAAGGCATCCATCATTGCAGAAGAACGTTGTCCGATGGAAAAGTTTGGGCAGCCCATTTCCAAACAGCCTCAACACCCTTCCTTCCCCACCCACAAGCCGCCATCCGCCAGCCCTCTTGTTACCGGAATCCTCTGCCAGAGATAAGGCGGGATTATCAATGCCTTCTTTCGGGTTAAATTCAAATTTCCTGCAAGAGAAAGGAAAAAGACAGAGCATTTGAAGGATTGAGAAACAGGTGTCCACAGGAGAGGCTCTTCAAACTGGAGATGATGGCCACAGCAATGCCATCAAAGCTCTACCCGTGGCCACACACACACACACATGTAACAAACAAGCAGACCACAACCCCGTGCCCCTCTCCTCCTCGACGTTTTCTCATCACGGTTTGCAGGCGCCTTTGCGGAAAAGCCGCCAAGATCTCAGCTTCACCAGAGCTGCCAACCCATCCCCAGTCTGCAATGGACGCATTTTCTTATTTCTTTGATGGACTGGGGGGTCCCTTAATTCTGGGAGCTTGTCATCAGAGAGAATGGAATGGAAAATAGGATGGAATGTCAAATGGAAAGGAACGGAACGGGGTGGCATTCTTTAGTGGCCAAATCTGATTAGACGCACAAGTATTTTGTCTCCAGTGCATATGCGCACAGTGTACAATACGAACGGCAAGCAATAGGTCATAGGTCAGAACTACGAAAGAGCATTTCACCGAGGCTGCCATCCGTGGCACCATCTTCAATGGGTGGTTTTAAGCTTAGCCAACTGTCAAGCCATCCCAGCCACTTGTTTGTGCAAACTGCCCCGTGTGCCTGGTTGGAATGAAACTGCACACCGCGGTGGTGGGGAGAAAGAAATGTTGGTGGGGGTCTGGCTGGTTTTGCCTGTGTTTACCCCACCTCCCCACTCTGCCCCCACCTTGGCACTTACATGGTTGACTCTGTAGTGTCCTGGAGCCCTGTAACAAAACAAGGACCAAGCATGAGCCGGGATTGTCTCATAACCAACACAGAGACCCTCCCTCTCTCCCAACTCAAAGCCCCCACCCCCAATATCCCCTCCTTGATTCTTGGCCAGACATATTCATTTTGCTTTGGGTGGAGATTCAGGAATATTTTGCGGTTTTATTCCCTTGGGTTGTAATTCAACAAGACCGTTGGCGGGATGCACCCACAAAGCTTCTACACCTCGGTTTAAGGCTGGCTGGGCTGTGTGTGATCCCGGCTGAAATTGTTGAAGCTGTGTCTTCACAGGCAGCGGGGGGGGGGGGGGGGTAAGCTCAGCTATGATTCATTGGTGAAGTTAGAGGAAGGTTTGATTCACGGTCTTGTTCTCTCCACCCTTAATAAGAGGCACTGGCTTCTGCGTGTCTTCTGCATGACCTCGCAAGCCTCAAATGGCCTGGGAGGTCTGGATAAGGGATAAGCCCATATTGTGGGGAGGGTGAGAAGCGTGGGGTTTGTGCTGCATGCTCACAGCATCCTCCCGGAATACAATTCTGACTTTGGGTTTTGCTGTTTGGATAGGTTTGTGGTGATGGAAATGGCTAGTATATGTTTTGTTATATCTCCTGTATCTACGCTGAGGTTTTTATGTGACTATGTTATTCTACTGTACCAAAGAGAGTTGGAAGGCAATGCTTTTCTTGTTTTGTTTCAATTTTTGCTTGTTTGGGATCAGGATTGAGAGGTCCTCCCGTATCTTCTCCAAATCCTCCAGAGATGGAGCACTTACAACTTCTGAAGCCCGTTGGAACCAACAGCATCCAAGGCTGTAGAAAGCAGACTTATACCATTTCCAACTTTGTTCAGCAAAGTAGAAAAAAACCAAAAAACAAAGTCCCAGGTATCTGAACTAAGAACAAAGATCGAGATCTCCTTCTCAAGGATCATCCCATCGCCGTTATTCTTGTGTTTCAGATAATAATAACAACAACAGACCCAAATCATCCTAAAAAGTACATTTTTAGGACCGGGAAACTCATGTAGAAGTTCAAACTCTTTCCAGAAGCGGTTTTCAGCATTACCAAATGGACAGGAGCCATCAGGAGCTGAAATTGGGTTGGGGGGGGCATTGGGGGGGGGGACAAAGAGGATTGAATACCCAAACAGGATTCTCCCCCCCCCAGGTCTCTCTAAACTGAACAGATTCAAGCTGCGAAAACCAACTGGGTTTTTGAAGTACACTTGTTGTGGTTCACGGTTCAAAGATTACTGACGACGACGTAGCAAGATCATTAACGCTGCCCAGATAGTCATCTCTTCCTCCACCCTATTAAGCAAAACAAAACTAGGTGGAGAAGGGTTGGACTGAGAACAGGAAATTTTATTCCTGGATTTAATTTATGCCATGGTTGTTAACGTGATTGACAGCAGCAGCACAGGGAGGAGGGGAGGGCGGGGGAGAATTTAGGGGCCACTATAGCCAGGCTTGGGGGTTCAACAACCCCCCAAAATTAAACTTCTAACTTCTTTAGGGTGGGGTGGGGTCCTGCCAGGAGGAGAATCGTGGCAGATTCTCTTTCTGAATTTTGGACATTTATTTAAAGTTCTCTTCGAAGAAGGGGTTTTAAATTTTTAAAAACTTGTTCGACACCCCGTTGCAAAGAAGAAAGAGATGGGCACGAATGCCTTGAACCAGCAGGGTTGTTTTCAGTAGAGAGACCAATCTAGGAACATACTGAGACCCAGAAAACGAACGAGGAAAATTTGCATTCCCAGGAACCTCTGGAAAGGTTGACAGCAGTTATTTACGGGCACTGCTTGGTAAACCCCTTAGAGGGTCTTTCACCCTCAAAGTAATGAAATCCAACCCTGCAGTTTTAGGGGGTCCTCTCTGCTGCCCAGTCCCAGTCCCAGCCCCAGACCACTTACCCTTTTTCTGCTTCATGTCTGCTCCCACTCTGAAGTCCAAGGTCCAGGGGCGAGGTGGCCACTTAACCCGAGACGTTTAATATTTAAACAGCCCAAGAGTCTTTACCTCAACGTCGTTTCCTTCTTCCACGAAGTCAAGCGGAGTGCGGGAAATGGCTTTTTCATTCCTGCAAGGGAAGATCCGTCAAGGATGGCAGCTGGGGGGGTGGAATCTGGGATCCGGAGGTGATGGGACCGATGAGGGGTTGGCACGCCAAGCGAGCAGCGAAGAAAGTGCGAATTGCACATCCCGGAAAGGTCTGCGCTCAGGTCGTCGTTTTTGCACTGTGCATCTGTCATCTGGACGTCACCAGGTTTGTGTGTGAATGTTGTTGGGCTTTTTTCATTTTTTTTTTCCCCAAAGAAGTGATGAATGAGGGTGATAAATAAAAGCGATGAATAATATTCTCAAGCTGAGTCTTTGACGCAGGAAAAAAAATTATTTTTGGAGCTGCTGGTGCAAACTTTTTTTGTTCTTTGGCAAACGTTCAGGGTTTTTTTTTTTTCTTTTGTAGAGGGACGTGGTTCATTCTTCTATTCGGATGGATATATATATATATAACAATCGGCAAGGAGGTATTACAAATCAGTGGCGCATTTAAATCATGCAACGAACGGGACGTTATAATATGAAGCATTAGCTGGAAGTTTATTTTAATGGGTTTTGGTTACAACCAGGAAATAGATATTCCTTGCTATTTCTCCAGAGTCCAGCAGTTGTGTGTGGGTGTCTGTGTGTGTGTGTGCAGGCTCGTGTTGATGAGAAAGTGGAAGCAAAGTAAAAGCGTTCACAACAAACCCACAATAGGCTCTCACCTTGTTTGTCCCTGGTAGTTGGCATTTCAAGATAGAGTGCCCTTCGTGCAAACTTCGGCGCTCAGAGACATAAAGGATCAGGCTTCTCAAAACACATTTGCAAAACCTGCTTCCTCTCCGTAGAATTAATTCATCACTTCTACTGAGAATTCATTCATTCTTTCATTCATTCATTCTTTTCGAAACGATCCTTTGGTTCTCACCCTGTGATAGCCGGACTCCAACTGCACACTTATATCCAATGCATATCTCTTTATTTTATTTCTCTGGCTGTAGAAACGAGTCGTTTAAGTCCTGGATCGACAGGTAGGCCTCGACTTAACGACCGTTCGTTTAGCACCTGCTCAAAGTTACGACGGTGATGGAAAAACTGACTTGCATTTACGACTGTTTCATCTTCCCTGAGGACACGTGGTTAAAATTCGGTCACTTGGCCACCGACAAACATTTGCAACGGGTGTGTGTGTGTGTGTGTGTGTCCCAATTCCCAGGGCGCTTCCGACAAGCAAAGTCACGGGGTGGGGGAGGGGAAGAAGCTGGATTCACTGAACAACAGTGTGATTTGCTTAACGACCTGGCTAAAATGGGTCATAAAATTGGATGCGACTCACTTAGCCACTAAGTATCGCTTAGTGACAGACGTTCCAGTCCCAATTGGGTCGTAAGTTGAGGATTGTCTGTCCTGAAACGAAGTCCTTTTCGTTTTCTTGAGGCACGTAGGCAAATAATTCCCAAGTCAATCCCTTTTTTTTTAAATCGCTGCTTTTTTTCTGCCCTGCTGGGATCTGAGCCCAGTCTAAAAAAATCTGGTTCACAGGAATAACAAGATCATATCATATCTCGTATCACGTCATTCTATTATTTCTCTGCATTCTTGCAAAAGAATCTGGCAGCCGATCACCCACCAGGGAAGGGACGGAGGACTCTGGGTAGAAAAAGCTGAAAGGACCCCAACCCCTGCCCCCAAACCCAAGAAAATAGCAGGGTCATAGGCCACCAAATCCCCCATGCTGCTAGTCCTCAGTGATCTATGGCACGACCCTTCGTCTTGTTTAGAGCCGCCTATAGTGTGCGTATTCTTCCCGCCGATAACCTTCGGCCAATGGGAGAAAAGTCGCTACGTGGTAGAGAATCGGAGGCGAGGTATTTTGAATGTCGTACCGATGGAAGGAAGGATGCCGTGGGAAAACACTGAGGGCTAGAGACAAGAAGAAAAACCAAAAGGACACATACAGATTGGGAGAAACCAGACTTCTTAATAGCAGCAGCTGAGAGAGGGACCTTGGAGTCTTAGTGGACAACCAGCTAAATATGAGCCGGCAGTGTGCGGCGGCAACCAAATAAGCCAATGCAATCCTAAATTGCATGAACAGAGGGATACAATCAAGATCAAAGGAAGGAGCTAATACCACTCCCGCAAAGCCTTTGTAAGACCACACCTAGAGTACTGCATCGTTTGGTGCCACACTATAAAAAAGATGTTGAGACTCTAGAAAGAGGGCAAAGAAGAGCAACAATGATGATTTTAGGGAATTGGAGGCTAAAACATACAATGAACGGTTGCAGGAACTGGGCGTGGCTGGTCTAGAGAAGAGAAGGAGCAGGGAGACAGGATGGCATCTTTCAATATTTGAGGGGCTGCCACAGAGAGGAGGGGGTCAAGCTGTTTTCCAAAGCACATGAAGGCCAGACAAGGATTCATGGATGGAAACTGGCCAAGGAGAGATTCAACCTGGAAATAAGGAGGAATTTCCTGACAGGGAGAACCATCAACCCATGGAGCAGAAGTTGCCTTCAGAAGTTGTGGGAGCTTCAGCCCTGGAGGCTTTCAAGAAGAGACTGGACTGCCATCGGTCAGAAATGGTGTAGGGTCTCCTGCTTGGGTGAAGGGTTGGACTAGATCAGTGGTTCTTAACCACTGGGAGATAGGGGGTGATTTTGTTTTGGGGGCTATGGAGCGAGAAGTTTTGGGGACTCTTTTGAGCCTTTTTCGTACAGTGAATTGCTGTATATCTGTCATACAAAAACATCAGATCGCTCGCTATTAGCGGATTGAATTACATTTTCAAATGTTCCTCCAGCTGGCTTCAGTACAGAATGCCGTACATATGTGAACACGCATGGCTTATCTTCATGCACACCAAGCACAAGGCAGCCATTGATGTTTGTTTTTGGTCTGAGCTTTTCTCGTTGTATTTGCCTGCATTGGATTTAGTTTCAGAGTTTTCATCTTGAAATTCTTAGTTCCTGTATTGCGGTTTGTTCTTATGCCCTTTTCATTTTTTTTTTTTTTTTTTTTTTTGTGCGTGTCTTAAATTTCGCTTGCAATTCAATCATTAAATGTTACTGTTTTGCTTTTCAGGCACTTCACTTTCTTGCAACTGAATTTTGTTTTCAGTGGTCATTACATTTAAGTGTCTTGAATAAATAAGATAATAATGAAATACATGTATCATGAAGTTTAGGAATAAAGTGACAGGCGGCACCAACATTTTTCACACGGTTGAGAGACGGGAAAAAGACTGGCAATAAATTATTTGCATCGATATGTCCTGATGGCAATTTTAAAGAAAACAAAAAAGTGTTTGCATAAATTGAAGAATTATTTCCCATATTGTGATTGAGAGGTCATGTTGGGAGAGGGGGGGCATGACAACTTCTTCACTGGCTGAAGGGGGCGATTTGTTCAAAACGGTTAAGAACCACTGGACTAGATGACCTCCATGGCCCCTTCCAACTCTGTTAACCTGTTAAACATCTGTTAAAGAAGAACTCCCTTTGTATTGTAGACATGAGATGGAGCCTCAACTCTTCTCATCCACCCCATCAAAGGAAGCATTTAAAAAAAAAAAAAAAAACCAACCCCATATTCTCTCGCGCGCATTCAGCTAACATATCCTCTAACTGGTAAGATCTCTTTTGCAGGCCGTCCTGGACTTCTAACATTCATTGAGTGACCGTTCGAAGTGACAACAGCACTAACAACGTGGCTTATGGCCATGTTTCACCCTTGCGACTGTTGCAGCATCACCGCGTGATCAAAATTCAGATGGTTGGCAACTGACTCACATTTATGACGGTTGCAGCATCCCGGGAGGGGGGGGGGGTGGTGGTCATCGTTTTGCGACCTTCTGACCAACAAAGCCAAGGGGGAAGCCAGAATCATTTAACAAACTGTGTGACTAACCAAACAACCCAGTGATTCACTTAACAACGATGGCAAGAAAGGTGGTAAAATGGAGGAAAAACTCAACTGAACAACTGTCTCGCTTAGCGACAGGAATTTTGGGCTCAATGGGGGCCGTAAGCTGAGGACCAGCTGTTTAATTTTGCTTTTAAATTCAACTGTAACTACATCCTTTCCTCCCCAGAGTAAACTATGGGGAAAATCAATACACTGAGTTTGCAACTACGATGCTTAGCACCAGTGAAGTCCCAAAGGGGTCTTGCTCACAACTTCTGTTGTTTGTAATTTAAGAAAAAAAAACCAGTCATCACATCCTGCAAAAGCACAAAAGCCTGAATGGACCCTCCTCTTTCTCCCACCAACTACCCTCCGGATGTATCCGTCTGCCTCCGGGCCAACAGGAAAGGATGGGCAGTGTAGTCCGACCTGCCTGGAAGACAACACAAGGCGAAAAGAGGATTTCAACCAGTAAAACCTCCGAGATGAGATTAAGGCAAACCCACCTGATACGTGAGATGATGGATTGGCAGATTAGCTGGGGAACTTTGTCCAACCATGGGAACTTTGAGACTTGTGGACTCCATCTCCCAGAATGCCCCACAACATGGCTGGCTGGGGAATTTGGGAAGCTGAAGTCCACTGGTCTTCTAGATGCCAAAGTTGGACACTCTGGTTCACAGTACCTACCACCTTAGTATCCTAACAATGCCAAAGAGCCCTGAGGTGGGATCAGCTAACTTAAGTCAACCTTCTCCAGTTACCTATGGTGGCCAACCAGATTTGCTATGGCACCTGAGTCAACCTGTGTTTTGATGGCCTAGCAGGAAGCTTCTTCTAGGCATCTCCCAAGAACCGAGGGTCAAAGGGCGCCCCTCTGCATGTGACCCAACATCCTCTTGACCTCCCCTTCCACTCTCATGAACTTGAGTTTCTTCCAAGGGTTGACCGTCTGTCGGCAGCTGCACTGGAGATCTTCCAGGAGCAAGCCCAGATGTTGCTTCACCCGCTCCCGGTCCCAGATGGGCAGGTTCTTCTGGACCACGTTCAGGATGATGGCCCAGTAGTCGGACACGTCTGCTCCCATGGTCAGGTAAACGAGCACCCGGAGGCGGTCCCGGTTCTTCCGCAATTCGTGCAGGGCATGTTTGCCTTCTTCGCTGATCTCGTTGAAGTACAAGCTGGGGAGGAGGAAGAGGAAGAGGGAAGATTTAAGAGCCAGAAGCAGAATGATTCCCTGTCAAGTCCGTAGAGATTCTCCATCATCCATCTATTTCAACGAGCCGGCCTGGCCTGATACCTTAAGGTTGATCTTAATTTAATTTTAACTGAATGTTAAATTATATTTAACTGATTTTTAATGGAATGGGGTTTTTGTTTAAATGGATTTTTAAATTTCTTAACTGTTTTTA
>JAEANM010021084.1:0-11947 GCA_017656035.1 Myanophis thanlyinensis
CTATACATAGGAAAGGAAGATTTGGGTTCTCGGATGAGTCCTCATGATTGCCAGAATCCGCGTTCTCTGGGTACAGGGGTCTTGCATTTTCTAAACTAATAATTTCTTACCCATTCATGTTCACTTCTAAAACACTAGTGACCAAGTCAGCAATAGAGACTAGCGGTAAAATGATTACAGAAAGCTCTAATTTTTTGTAACTTTGAATTGTCCTAGTTAAGCATGGTATTTCAGCTAACTTCAAGCATACCAGTTCTTTTATTTTTATTTATTTATTTTTAAAAATTATATAGCCATCCATCTTATTACCAACTCTGGGCGGCTCCCAATCAAACGTAAATAAATATGAATTTTTATTTCAAATATGCTTTCAACATAAATACATCATATGGCTAATGACAACAAAGTACAGTACAGACAAAAAGAAAAGCCATCAGTGTGGAAGTATTACTGTTGCCATCTAAGATTTTAAAAAATAAATAGATTATTTATTCTAATAGCTGAAGAACCTCTCTGATTAACTAAAGAAATAAAACAATGAATATTCTAGAGAAGAAGGACCACCAGTAGAATGTTAAGAGCAGCAAAAAGTATATATTCGTACTCTTCTACAAGAGTAGATAAACAATTCCTTCTACAATGACACAGAAAACTAAAGCTGTGGTGCATTTCCCCCTCCCCCAAAATGAATTACCTCAGAGCTTGCAATTTCACTTGGTGTTGGCCAGTTTGTTGCATCATTGAAATAATCTGCCTGCAGGAATAAAAAAAAACTCTTAATGTTCATACAATATTTCTTCAAAAGTAAGCAGGAAAGTATTCATAATTGTCAATGAAATCATACTATACCAACTAAATTACAGATATTATTAATAACTGTCTTCACTATTACAGCTGGATGACAAGATGCACAGAGCGAATACAGGTACTTGTTACTTAACAACCACAATGCCATGGACTGGCAACTCCATCGCTACATGGTGAGTCACTAAATGAGACATTACAATCCATAAAAGATTTACAACTTCAGTTTTGCCAGAATGGTTAAGCAAATCACCCATGGCCATTAATTGAGTCATCACGTGATCAAAATTTTTGATTTTACTGCTGGCTTCTCACTGGCTACTTCATGGAAGCCACCTGTGAAGCATGAAAATGACAATAACATGACTGCAGTGCTCTGTAATAGTCATAAACACCCATTGGTTGCTAGGTCCCCACCCCAACCCAATTTTGACAATGCGACTGCAAAAATGCTGCAATAATCCTAAATATAACATAGCCTTACTGTATAAAGTTATATATCCTTAAAAACATGTATATCCAAGAAGGAAAAGAGACAATACAGAATATAAGAACAGAACTGAAGCAATACTTAAAACCTGAAACAGCTTTTGAAAAAGGCATAATCACCTATTTTCTACATAGATTTTGGGGGTGGGTAGGATTGAATTAATTTTTCAGAATTTATCAGTAATTTGAAAACAATGCATGGTAGATGCGGCAGACAAGTTTCTTGAAAATATGGAGTTGTGAATCACAAAAAATTAATATAAATTTAATTATTAATTAATATAATTACTGCATTATTTCTTGACAAGAAAAAAAATCCTATTACATCAGAATCAAGTACACTGAAACCAAGTGTAGCCATTCTGAATAGTGTCATTTTGAGTTTTCTGACTGTTCTGAATACAGCTGATGAGGCATTTGTCTTCTATTTTATCTGTTGTTTTTTTTAAGTTTTCTATATTAAATAATGCAGCATAAGTGACCAGACACACCATTGTTATTAATTTAGGCTGGAAGGAATTAAATGATAATCAAGCATTGTGACCGAGCAGCATTTAAGCACACCAGAGAAGAACCTGCTAGTCTGCCCAAAAAATTATTGAGTTTATTTTTGTTGTTTTTCATCTGTAGCTACAAAGATTTATTAAGGAAAAAAAAGAGAAAGATTTAAAGTGTTGAATACACAGAGCTTCAGGTGAAGGCAGTTTATCTGAAGTAAACCATCAGGAATAAGAACATTTCTTTTTTATTTAAAATAGCTCAGAGGTGATTTATGTATGTCTTGGACAGACGTAATTGAATCACAATCATAAAAAGGGAAAGTATGATTACATTTTGAAGTAATAAATAAAATAAATTATGAGTACATTTTTCAAAGCAGAGAGGAAAGAGCTTTAAGGGATTAGCATCCCTTAAAGTATCTCAGTAGTGGAGATACTAATAGGTACAGGACTCTAGAAGCCTTCAGTCAGAAAAGGTCAAACCCATTAATTCTAATAGCAGCAAAAAGTTTACTATCATCAGGAAAGTTATAAAAAATAATTTCTCATGAGAAATTGACATGGAATATAGAAAGGAATCATATCTTTTAGAAAAAATGAGTATATTTTAAAATTCTAATACAGAAATCAGAATTCATGTCTTTAAATCAACTGCATTTGGTTCACAAGAATAACCTGAATATGAATGTGGAGATGGAGAGCCATACCTGCATTAAAAAAGCAGATAAAATTAAAAATATGCTATGTGTGTGCATACTGTTTGCTACAAAAATATTTCTAAAATTGCTCAGATTATAAATACAAGCCTATTGTATTCTGCAGAATCTTTAAAGTTCACTTAAAAATCAAAGTATAAATTCCTTTGGGCATGTTTGTTGAGATTTGTTGTATGTTTGTACTCTATTAATGCTTCTTCCCACAGGCAATACGGACCCTAAACCAAAGCACAACAAATCCAGGACTATAAATTATTCTTATAATCTACTTCTCTCAACCACTCCCTAATTTATTCTCCCTCCCTGTCTATACTATTCCCTTGCCCTACTACCTATGGTCATGAGTGGCCGCATACACATTTCACTGCATTTCGTACCATGTATGTCTGGGCATGTGATGAATAAAATTTGATTTGATTTGTACCGTAAGGCAGCAAAAGAAAGATTATAGAAGCACAGAGAATTTTCTTAAAGAGGAGGAAGAATTACTACCAAGGCAACAATTACACAAATGTAGTTTGAGCCAATTTCAAGAAAATAATTTGAACAAACATTCTCACACTTTTAAAGAAGCACTTGATGTGATGAATGACTTCTTCAATTTAACAGCTTGTACCAAATTTTCTGAATATATCTAACTATGCAAAGATTATTCTAATGTCTCTATTTTGTTTAAGCATACTTCTAATCAAACTATTTCCTGGATGTAACATTTTTCTAAAAATACCAATCAATAAATTATTAAATTCTAACACTTAGCTATAATAAAAATACTCACCAATACGACTTTTTCCTAAGCGTAAATCTTGTGTTATACACTTAAGCCTTTTTACATTATTTTGTAATTAAAAACAGTGAAGTGTTTATGTTATATACATTTTATAATCAAAGTTAGAATATAAATATACATACAATAATTGAGTTTTTAATAACAGAATGTTGAACTTAAATTGTATTGATACATGCCTTATTGGGTTTCTTTATCTTCAACTTTCCTGCTTTTATGACTTTAGTAGAACACTGCAGTTCTAAAATAAAGGAAAAGTAGTTAAATCAGTGAAATTTTATTTAAACTGATTCAGTTGAATAGTACTATATATTTAGCAGGTATGGATAGCATCAACTTATCTGTACATAATTCATTTGTGAAATAGTTTACCAATGTATTTAAAGATCAATGGTTTTTAGAAACTCTGAAATACAGTACTTAAAAATACTTAACAATAGTTTTGTAAGTTATTTACCCATTTCAGCATGCATTTTATTAAACTTTAAACATAAAGCTGCAAGCTTATATATCTGTTTCCCCATCATGTCTACTAAGTGAACTTTCAACATCCAACATTGCTAGCAGGCATGAAGTTGAGGAAGTCTGTTCTACATAACTAACAATGCATGCACCAATCAAGATTTGGGTCTGCATAAAGACACATTGGTTTGCATTGCAAAAATGGTAATTACCATCTCACAGTCTTTATGGCATTGAATTATGAAAGTATTTCAAAAGGGAACAAACAAATATATTACAATGTATAGCTATCCAGCAATTTTAATCAATGAAAGCACTAAAATTAGGCTGGTGGGAACAATAGGTAAAAATAATAATCTCCAGATAAATGCATAGAATGTAATTATCATTTGTTGTTGTTTTTTGTCTCATTGTTTAGCAATCACATTTCATTCAAAAGAGAGAGAGGCAGACAGACAGACAGAAAAGATTACTGCTTATTACAGTCTCATTCAGATAAAGTTCTTTAACAACTATGTCAGCGTTATTCTCACTCTGGCCATGTGTTACTGTCAGGTATACAAAATTTGGTCATAAATGTCATAAATAAGCATATCAGTTTTTATTACTGACATATTTGTGAATGGTCACTAATTAAGGTAGTTGCTAAATGAGGAGTGCTCCTCAAAGCCATGTTCTAAAGATGAAAGTTTCTGCATGTTGTGATATACAGAAAATAAAAAAACAAATCCTGAAACACCCTAGAAGAGCTTATTACTCCCACTGCCATTCAGTGCCACTAGAACTATCAGTATCAGGGTCTAACAAACAGTTTCAGATGTCTTGGAAGCATTGAAAGAAGAGAAAGTGAGAAAATTATTTTCTTAAAACTGTTTCATATGTTAATAAATAATATTGAAAATACAATTGCAAGTATAGTTATGAATGTATTTTTTCAAATGATATTAGGAAACATTCACAATTTTTTTTGTTATTGATCAAAAATTTTCTGAAGCAAAATAATTTTTTCTTATCTAAATTAATTTCATGTCATTATGCTGAATAAGTTACTGGCGAGAAAAGGAACTAAAGCCAATAAAAATAAAACCTCAAAAAGAATCTTTACAAAGAGTTTGAGAAAGGTGTTAGAAGAGACATTCCAACCTTCAATTGGACCCTGATTGACAGATAGTAAATTGGAAAATGCATGCTCAAATAATGTATAGATTAGAACACTTTAAAATATATTCCTTAATTACAAGACCCTCTAATACTATAAGATAAAGTTAGATCAGCATTCAGGTCATTACTTAACAAGAAGCTACAGGAACTGATATAATATCCAATGAATTATGGCAAGCAATAAAAGAATCAGTAACTGCTCTAAATAAGCTATACAGTTATCTACAAGTCTGTAGAATGATACAGTGGTCAACGGATTGGAAGAGATCAATTAACATTCCAATCCCCCACCCCCCATAAAAGGAAACTTAACATAGTGTGCAAACTATCTTACTGTATCCTTAACACAACATGCTAGTAAAATACTGAGAGCAAGTGATGTTAAGGATCATCCTGATTAGGATGCTGATTAGACACCTACATGGAAAAAAAGATACCAGATGTTCAAACTTTAGAAAAGACAGAAGAACATAAAACATTATTGCAGATGGGAATATGGATAACACATGATGAAACAGAGGGGCTCCAGGTTGTCAAAGGAATGGAACAAGGCTATATTACTCCCTTTATTTATTCAACCTATGTATCAAATGCCTCTTAAAGGAAGTCGGGTTGGAAGAAAATAAGTGTGATTTTAAAATTGAAGGGAGACATTTCAATTACATGAATTATGCTGAAGACACCTCTCTGATAGCAGAAAATGCAAAAAATATGCAATCTCTAAGTAATAAAAGACAAAGAGCAGATTGAAAAAAGGACTAAAATAAAATATAAAGAAAACCATATTAATGTTATCAGGCAGAAGCAATAGTCTTAGAAATGACAATAAAGGTAACAAAATAGTGGATAACCTATGTCTTTTATTTAAAGTGATTTTACTTATCACTTATACCCTGTTTCCCCGAAAATAAGACTGGATCTTATCTTTTTTTTTTTTTTGGGGGGGGGGAATCAAAAGACACATTAAATTTTATTTTGCAGCCTACTGCCATTCCCTCCCATCATCTACTTGCCCGCAACCACAACAGCTTACAGGGCTTCCCAGGGCAGACATACTTTTCATCTAGATGGAGAAATGACAAGAGACTCAAAGCTTTGTCTGCTTTGAAATGGAGTTAACAGCATTGACTCACCTGCCTCCCTACTCACCCTGTGCCTCTGCCTGCACACTTTTCGTTCAGAGAGAGATGAAGCTTTGTCTGCTTGCAAATGGGACGCTTTAAACTGGTCTATTTGCTCCATTTCAAAATGTCCCATTTGCAAGCAAGCAAATCTTCAAGTCTCCATCATACTTCTTTGTCCGGGTGAAAGTGTTTGGGTGCCTATGGGGTGCTTGGAAGCAGAGCAATTTGCTCTATCCAAAGCAAATAATTATTTGAATAGCTAGAAATAAGAAACATAATGGGAAGATGCAGATCTATAAGGATGTAGTAAAATATCTTACACTAAACTGAATGCTTTCAAGACATAGGTCATATTAAATACATGCCAAAACACTAAAAGAAGAGGTGGTTGAAGAGATGTTAGGATCTTTGATAATTTTTTCTGAGGACTCCTACAAAAGTAGAAAGATACCAGAAAACTGAAGAACAATAAATATAGTCCACCTCTGAAAGAAGGGGGGGGGGGGAGAGGATCCCAGTAAGTATAGTGAGCCTAACATCAATTCCTGGAAATATGTCAGAACAGGTAATAGAGCAAGCCACTTATAAGCATCTCAAAGACAATGTCGCTTCCAAAACTTGGCACTGTCAAAAATAGATAATATGGGCCAAAACTCATAACAGGCTAAGTGGTGCATGAATAAGAAGAATCTGTGGATATACATTACCTTGATTTCATAACGTTTTGGACAAGGACATAACTTTTTCACCTAATCTATTAGGTAATTTGAGCAACACTTCAGAAAGATAAGATTCACAACTGGCTGACACAACTGGTACACAAAAAGTCAGCATTAACTTGGATAGCCGTCTCCAGTGGGATCCCACAGGACTCTTATTAGATTCTTAAGAGCCATGGTGGGGCAGTAGTTAGAATGCAGTACTGCAGGCTACTTCTGGTGACTGCTGACTGCCAGCAGTCTGGCAGTTCGAATCTCACCAGGCTCAAGGTTAACTCAGCCTTCCATCCCTCCAAGGTGGGTAAAATGAGGACCCATGTCAGGGTTCCAAGTAACATCCCCAATATAATCAAAATTAATCAGTAATCAATATAATCAGCTTGTTGAAGGCAATATGTTGACACTCTAAACCACTTAGAGGGGGCTGGAAAGCACTGTGAAGTGGTATATAAGTCTAAGTGCTATTGCTTAGTCTTATTTTATGACTTGGATAACAGGATTGGTGAGTGCTTATCAAATTTGTGGATAATATTACATTGAGACATTTGGACAAAACCCAGGATGACAGAATGAGATTATAATTTTATTTTGACAGATTGGAAGACTAGGTTGAGAAGAATACAATGTTTTTCAATAGGGAAAAATGTAAAGTACTACATTTGGGGAGAGAAAACCACAAAAATAAAGGATTAATGGCTTGGAAGTAAAGAACCATATCAGAAAAAAAATTGGGTGCAGTCATTCACAGAAAGCTGAATATGAACTAGCAGGGTGAAACAAACACTACCAGTAGGAAATCTAATGCAATTCTTGACTGCAATAATACGGTACATCAAAGACACATGAAATCTTATTTCCCTTTACTCTGCATCATCAAGACCACATTTAGAGTACTGAGTACTTCATTTCCAGAATGATATTGTCAGGTCAGAATAGACTCAGAAGAAGGTGACGAAGATAATACAGATTTGAGAATATGCTCTATGAAGAGACAGAAGAAGGAAGTTGGGATATTCAATATAAAGAAAAAAAAATCAAAAGAAGACATGTCAGTAGTAAGGAACATAAAAAGATGCCATGGGGAAAATGATCAGAAGCTACTTTACGTGGCCATACTTTACATAAACTGGAGCTACTTAGATTTTATTTAAATGTCAGGAAAAATTCCTAACGCTTAGATGTTCACACAACAGTAGTGACTGTGGGCTTTCTGTCTTTGGAAAACTACCTCTGGAGCATGGTTTAATTATTTTTTTATGTGCAGTGCAGATGTTGAACAAAATTCCTAATGGTTCTTCCAGAATTCTGTTTCCATAAAAATGTGGAGCTTCATAATAGAAGCAGGAATTAGAAACATTCTACTGTAATACCAAATAAATCAAGAAATCAAGAAACATACCACCATACCACACTAAAATGAAATATAGGTAGTCCTTGTCTTATACCATAATTGAGCCCAAAATTTCTGTTGTTAACTGAGACATTTGTTAAGTGAGTTTTGCTCCATTTTACAACATTTCTTGCCTCAGTTGTTAAGCGAATCACTGCAATTGATAAGTTAGTAACTCAATTGTTAAGTGAATCTGGCTTCCCCACTGACTTTCAGAAGTTGCAAACGGGGATCACATGACCTTGGAACAGAGCAACAGTAATAAATATGAACCAGTTGCCAAGCATCTGAATCTTGATCACACATGATCATGGAGATGCTACAAAGGTTGTAAGTGTGAAAAATAGTCATAAGTCACTTTTTTCAGTGCTATTAATTTTGAACAGTCACTAAGTGAACAATTTTAAGTCAAGGACTACCTGCATAGAACCTATTGGGCTGAGACAATGGCTACCTCAAAATTACTCAGCAAGTTTCCATGACTCAGGGTGACTAGAAACTACTTCCCTATTGCTCCAAAACGTTAAGCATATTTTATTATATAAACTACTGGGTCCAACCATCATCTAAAATCTAAAATCTACAGTAGGTATTTGTAGTTAAAACTTTAAACTTCATTCAGCAAAACATCAATATTCTTCTTAAAAAAACGTTTTGCAAGCTGATCCACTCTGTTGCAATGAATATATTCAATGTCTGATTAAGGTTTGAATTAAAGTTCAGATTTTCAATGGAAAGCATTCCCTTTCCATCAGTGACTACAACACCAAATATTGAAATGGGATGACATTAGTTTGACTATAATAATGGTTAATACAGCACCACCTGCCAGTAAGCGCAGATATTAAGATTTATAACACCTTATGACGTGTCAGAAGAAATAGCCAATGTTGTTTTATAGCAATACTCTGGTTTGTTTGTTTTTTAAAGAAAGCGTGGCAGGTTGTTCCACATGAAGAATGTGTGGTGTTCTGGAAATGTTTAAAAACACTCAAACCAGACGATGTACTTCAGTCCCGTCTCCACGACCGCTCTCCAAAGACCTCCAAACATCAACTACAAATTCTACCGGTTTTGTTTCCAGTTAAGAGTCAGACCTTCCAATCTTCTTCGGTCTCGCCTAACTCCCAAACACGCCACATCCCCTGACGCTCAACTTTCCTAAATCTTGACCGCGTGCCCAAACTTCGAACGCCACACTTCTTAAGGTCGCCTTGACAAAACCCTCCGCCCACCCCCACGCCTTTTCTCCACAGCTCGTGTTACTCGGGTCAATACGAAAGAGGGAAGAGAGGGGGAGCTTTAAAGAAACCCGAGCGCGAAACGCCGTCATTCCCACCCCCCACCCCCATACATACACCTAAGCCCCCCCCCCCACACACACACAAAGTAGCGCTGCTACTCAATTTGACAACTTCTCCCACCTGCCGCCCGCCCGCCCTCCCTCTCCCCGCCACCTGCAGCGGCCTTTCTCACCCGGATCCTGCGAAGTTAACTCGCCGCCCGACGAAGCGTTGGGAGGAGATAAACTACCACCGGAGTTGGGGGGAGGCTTCCAACGCGTCCAGGGATTCTCTTTAGGCGGCGGTGCCTCGACCACATGACACGGCTGCGGCCTCCCCCGTTGCCACTTGTCGTTGTCCTCGTCGTCCTCTTGCTGTCGTCGCAACTGCAAACCCTCGGCGGAGCCACTTTCCCGGGAAGCTTCAGTTACTTGGCCGGAAGGAAGCAGGAACGGTTCCCGATGGTTCTCTTCCAGTAACCAGGCCCCACCGTTCCTCTTCTCCGCACCCCGAGATGGTGGCTGCGGGGCAGCCGCTGACATGCCGAGAAGGAGCCGCCGCACCGCCCGGCACGCTCCTCTCCCTCCGTTCCCTGCTGGGCAGCAGTCGGGAGAGAAGCGGGGCGCCGAAAGATCGAAGCGAAACTGAGAGAAGCTCCGTGCTGCGAGCCTGGGCCGCCCCACGGGGGCTGAGGCTGGAGGGGAAGCGCCCCCCCGCCCGAACAGCGGCCTCCGGGGGCGGCGTTGTTCATACACCTCAAGGGGTGGTTCAACCGCCACCGCCCTACGGCGGGGAGGAAGGGAGAGAGAGACCGCTACGCGCGGGGAAAAAAAAAAAACTAGGGTTCCCGACGAGGGGGGGGGGCGGTTAAGAGTTTTCGAGGGCCTGGTGAACACCGTCACAGCTGTCGCGTGCGTGCTATCTCGCGCCGGGGGAGGGGAGGGGAGGGGCGGGGCGGGGTGGGTGGGAAAGGGGCGGGGATAAGTGCTCAAGGAGGGAATAAAAGGGAGAGGGGGAAGGCGAAGAACTAGTTAAGCAAGGCGATCGCTAAGAAGAGGTGGAGTTTTCAAACTCTTCGATCTGTTGTGACATCACAACGGCCAGCAGCGCAGAGTGGAGCGGATTCTTATTTTGGGGTGGGTGGGGTGGGGGGGTTGTTCCCCGTTCAGGTGTTGAAGAATTTTAATCGAAAGGGATGAAACCTATTTTTCGGCCAAGAACCTCTGAATGGGCGCTCAAGAGGAAACTTAATTTGTCCTGGCAAACAGCTTTTTTTTATTTTTTTTTTTTTGGGGTGGTGGTGGAGGAAATGAATCTAGGACTTTTTAATGCCTCTTTCCAGTGAGAGGAGAACTATCGATGGCCACTTTTTCACTACGGTTTGTGAACCAGTTAGGTATCATCACTTCATGCGATTTTGCCTAGGCTTAACTGCTTTCCAATTAGAAAAGTACGGGGGTGCTTTGTCAAATAATGCTTAATTGAAATAAAGATGAGACGAGGAAACGAAATATTCGATTTATGGGAATTACACTGTTTTCAAGGCAATTACACATACTTCTTTTTAAGGATCTTGGCTAGAATGACTGACTGACTGACTGGACTATTAAATGTTCCCTTTTCAAACACAGTTGTTCTCTTCCCATCTCTCCAGGATCCTGGTGGTCCCGTCAGAAGATTATCCTTCAGTATTTTAGGGTGCAATTAATCAGGTCTTGGTGAATTAAATTCAAATTTTTTTAAAAAAAAAACCTATCTCCTAGACATGTTTTTATCACTTTCAAGTTCACTTCTGCCTTTTATGCTCCTTGGTTGGTTTTTTTTGTTTTAGGAACAGGATTTATTTTGAGAAGACTGGAGTTGAGCAGTTCCACCTTTTTCGTTTTTTGATTCTTTTTCTGTACTGTTATATCTAAAGCAGGCCTTTTGTTGCTGTTAGCATAATATTAAGCTTAATTTGAGTTTTTGTTTCAATATGAGCTCTACAGTTCTATTTGTACCATTCTAATCTAATCTTTTTTCCATTTCTTGTATGCTGATCCAGTTATGATGAATTGAAGTGGGGAATAAAAATGCAGTTTATTTCAGCTTCCTTGTCACTTCTTCCTCAATTGGATTTGATTAGAAATTTAAAAACATTTTAATAAATACTGTAATCCATTTTATGAAGCCTACACAATAAGTCAGAGATGTTTCTTATAATTGTTTGATTGTTTCTTATAATTCTTTATTTATACTAACAATATAGTATTGTCCTTGAACAGGGACTATACTGTGGGAAGCTAATCCCCTTCTAGAAGAATGAAATGTTTTAAGAAATATTTTTAAAAAGGCAGGATAAAATATTTCCCCTAAAAGATAAATAAAAATCTTAAGGGAGATAGAAACTCAAAGCCCCAGCTCTCTGCCCCCAATCAGATACTAAACAGGCTAGCTCAGGGGTCTGCAACCTTTAAGACATAAAGAGCCACTTGGATCCGTTTCCGAAGGAAAAAAAAAACCTGGGAGCCGC
>JAEANM010021085.1:0-11946 GCA_017656035.1 Myanophis thanlyinensis
GGAGATGAGCAGCTGGGTGTCATCAGCATACTGATGGAAACTCACCCCAAAACCACGGATGATCTCACCCAGCGGCTTCATATAAATATTAAACAGCAGGGGGGAGAGGACCGACCCCTGAGGCACCCCACACACTAGGGGCCTCGGAGTCGACCTCTGTCCCCCCGCCAACACAAACTGCGAAAAATGCAGATGTATAAGATGTAGTAAAATACTATAGCTACTTAAGGAACTTTTAATGATCTTGCCTCTTTCTCCAATTGATTTTTTTTCTTATACCCATTTCCCACTCAGAACAAACTGCCTTTTTGACTGGCATCTTCACTGCTCTGTGGTTAGTAAAACCTGCTGTCCTGAAAAGCAAGGCAGATTTCATATTTCTTCTGAAAGCATTGCTGTTATCCAGCTATGGAAAACTTCTACTAATTCCAGCAGTTATTTGGGAGCATGACTACACTCATTTCTGTCTCAAGCTCATTAAAGTGTTTGTATTGACATCAAACTTTCAAGCAATTAGAGGTATTTTTCTCATTTAACTTTACTAATACAATCATGCTGTTCGAGGGTAGATTTTCCAGCAGAGTTTCCGCTACTTGAAATAGATAGACATACAGCAATAAGATTTAGGGAAGGAAACTGTATTTAGAGAACTGAAATTCGTGAAAGAGCCATTTCATTTCTTTATTAAAAGCCTAAATAGAAATTGATATAGTATGCAAAAGACAGCAAAAAATGCAAACACAATCTTTGATTCTAGTTAAAAAATGTGATTAAAATAGTGGTTTAAACATATAACAAATGTTTAAGTAGTTTCTGTATCTAGATTTTGTTGTTAATTTTGTCTTGGAAAAATAAATAAGAGTGGCGTTATTCATATACAATATCCTTTTCTGCCCTGGAATTTGTTTATTTTTCTATTTCTTTGCTAATGAAATATCAGTACATTTCAGATACGTTCTTAAGTGCTATATTCTATAATGTCTGACTTTTTAAGTAACCTGAACAGCTTCACTTCAGCTGAATGTTTGAATTCTTTTTCCTATTTTGTCTTTATCAGATGCACAAGAAGATCCCTTTCCAAAAGTTTTTAAAATAAAACGTAATAACAACATATGCCAATAGAATACTGACTTGGGTATACATATCACTATTAACATTAAATAGCTATATTTGAAAAGAATACCAGAATTGAATATTTCTGAATTACTCATTTTTCTAATAGGCGCAATTATGCTCAGCAAAGAAAGGCTTATTACACATGTACTACTCCTATGATTTTACAATTAATTTGTCAGCTAGCTATATAATTCAGATTTCTTTATCTTTTCATTTATGTGATAATTACATGTTTCAAGTTGTACATTAAAAAAAAACTTAATATACTGCCTTCCCAGGTAAAGAAGGGAAGTTAATAAGCGATCCTATAATAGTAATGGATTCCAAGGCATTCAGCTTCCTCATAATGTCTTGCTGAGTCACAAAGTGCCTTCTCACAACAGGCTAACCATAATGTACAAGTTTCAGTGACAGATGTGCTGCTTTGCCTGTTGGCCTTTACTGCTTCCTTTGCATGTTCAAGCTTCACTATCACCTCCTAAGGATATAGAATTGTTCCCTTTGTGAAGCCGTTAAAGAAAAAACTATTACAGATGATTAGAAGGAAAAGCTAATTTTAACCAACATAGCCTGCTAAAATAAACATGAAACTCCCTTCTTATACTTACAAACTTAAGACTCAAACCAGGCTAGAACTCCAATTCAGAGCCTTTTGAATTAAATTACTGCGTTTAAATTTGCAATCTGTTTTTGTGTTTCTCCCCAAATGTTGTTTCCAGCCCTACACACTTCATTCATTACAAAAGTTTTCAAATCCTTCTTCTCATTTGTTTTTTAACATCCCTGTCAGGTTTATAGCCTTAGTGATTTGGCATCCAAATATTTAAAACAAAGCCATCCTTGCTTAGCTTCTGAGCCAAAACAAGGTCATCCATCCCATTAATCAGAAATAACATTTGTCCATACTAATTTCTTATCATTATGAAAATCTAATGGGAACCCTACCACATTCTCTTTTCCTTTTGTTTTGCAGTTACTTTGAATACTAACCGCAAACTCTGTCTGATGGTCATTTTGAATGGATTACTTTTTGAAAATGGCATCATTTACTTGTTCCAGAAAATAGGATGGGATGTCTGAAGACAATCTTGTTTCCTCTTAGGATAATAATGAAAATATTTCAAGATGTAGAAAATATTGCCTTTCAAACCATTCACTTCATCACTGGTCAGTATTTGATCATTCTAAACAAAGTGGTAAAGAAATGCTGAATGTAAATGAAACTTTCTATGCCAAACAAACCAATTGACTCATAGTAATTTAAGAATGATGCACTGATATTTAATTTTTATAACAATTTTGCTTTTTTTGATGTAATGTCATGTTAAAGTAAGAATATTGTTCTTTTATATAATTTCAGATTGTGCTGAAACTTCAGATTCAGCTGTGTTCTGTTTTTTTTTCTCCTGCATTACTTTTTATTTAAAAGAAAAAAATGGGTGATCGTTTTATTATAAAGTACAAAGAGGAAAATTATACTTTTTAAAAAGAGGCAAAATGACAAAACAAAAAACCAGCTTGATTCAAAGGTGTGTTCTGACAGCCATGCATAAAATAACAGTAAAATAGCTTCACTTTGACATTTCTGACAATTATGCTATTGGAAACACTGGAAATATATTTTTATTTGTGGAATACTCATACTTTTAAGTTGATATTTATACATCTTCCAAGGAACAAATATAATTTTGTAGACATATTTATAAATAAAGGTTTTTTTTATGACTAAGGCAATCCATCTCTTTTTAAGAAACAGTATTATACCCACATATTTAGAAGTAAGCTTCAAGGCAATCAAGTTGAAGACGTATACAAAGGATTGAACAAATACTATTTGATATTATTACTGCTTCATTAAAAGTAAGCTTGGCAATATCATCCCATGATGTTTACTCAAAACAGTTGTAGAGAACTGCAATCACTCCCCAATAAGTCTATGTGATTTTACTGAGTTATACAAGTTACCTGAACATGAACTGAATCTGCACTAAAGTGATTTGAAAAATAGTTTTAAATTATCTCTCTTGAAATTATGCCAGTGGAAATAAATTACGTGAGTACCACTGAGGAAAAATATTCTAATTTATATGAATATTTAATTCCAATTCCAAACTGGAAACAATTTAGTACAGGATAATAAGAGATAATTTGTCTGATTTAAATTATTTTAAAGCTAAACAGGTTTTGGATGTGCAAAACTTTCAGTAGATTATCTTTAACAGTTAAAGTTTAATCAATAACATTCTTATTATGAAGAAAGTGACTAGATTTTATTAGAAATAAATAAAAGAACCAAGTTTATCTATATGCTACCAAAACTTTCACTGTCATGACATTTTTCTGGATGAAAATGGTGCATCACAGGTTAACAGTTTTTGAACCAAGATACCTCAAATGGGCTGAATTACAGAATGTGTCCAAAATCCAGGACCCACGTATCTGTTTCAGTGTCATTGGTCGCGCTACTGCTGGCTGCTGCTACAGTCATGTGACCTTCATTTTCAAATTTCTGTGACAGTTGCCAGCCAGTCTCACAATTCCTTAGTCCATGCCCCATCCAGAAGCATCCATTTACCTGCCTGTTGAAAAGGGACAATCTTTACTGCTCTCCGACTCGGAAGGCAGCTGATAACTGATAGGCATCCCTGGCCCCAGCTCTGTCTCTGAGCACTCATCAAAGCCTTCCCCAGACTCCAGGACAGGCTCATGTTGTTCCTGACAGAGTCTGCCAACAGCTCTGCTGGCCACTGGTGGGCCGCAACAACCACTCAGAGTGTTGTAAAGCACTATACAAGTCTTAAGTGCTGTTGCTATTGCTCTTATGTACAGGCCTGCAGGCCCAAAATATGTCACCTCTTCGGGATGGCTTACAGCTGTTTCCTATATTGCTGTTGATGTCCACAATATAAACCTGTATTATTTAAAAAAACAACCTGTGTTTAATGATTGTTGAGGTTTTTCTGTTGTTATAATTGGATGTCTTTGAGTAATTGTTACTGCTAATAACTGCCTAAATAAGTCCCTACAGTTTTCATATCATGATTTCAGAAGTGGTTTGCAATAGCCTCCTTCCTGGAGTTGAGAGTGTGTGTCTGGCCCAAGGTTACTCAGCTGGCTTCATAACCAAGGTGGAACTAGAATTCACCGTTCTCCACTGTCTAACCCTGATGCCTTAACCATTACACCAAACTGTCTTTTTAAATGGGGTTACCCTAAGGAAAACTTACAATATTTCAGACTAAGGAATTGTGGAGGAGGAAAAGATGATACAAACTCCCAATTTATCAGAAAAATTATTACAATATCTTTAAAAATAAAAATAGGTATCTTTCTCTCTACTGTTTTTTACTTTTATATTAGAAAATGCAAAAAAAAATGCATGTAGATTTAAATCATGTTTATATTCCTTTGTACTACTCAAATATGGTAAGGAGGACAAAAAAAATAAATGTAGCTCATCCCAAAGAAATCTGGACTAAATTTTAAAATATTAACATAAATTACAGAGAATTTTTTTGGACAAAGGGATATTCTGCAGCAGGGATCAATTTCCTTGGCTTTCCTGAGATTCTGTTTTCTTCTCTTTTTTTTTTGGAAAAGAATGCCAGATGTCTGTAGAAGTAATACCAGACAACATGTTGAGCAATCTGAACTTTGAGTAGCTTCATAGGAATGTGTTCCTAGCAGAAGAATTTACATTTTATAGATAAGCCAATAGGTCATTAGGAGGAAAAACTACTCTTTCTCTGTTTGGCAACAAGTAAGTCACTAGCTGGGCCAAGATTCTGCTGAGGAAATAAATATGTAGCATGGCCTAAAATCTGATTGGGATAAAGGTTTCAATATGTATATTTATTGAATTCATGCATTGAAAATTGGATAGATTACAGTTTACTGTATTAATCCGTTCTGGCAAGATTAACACTGAGGATAGATTAGAATGGGATTCCCTTTTCCTTCCTACTCAAGGCCATCGTCTTCTGGGAATAGGAATCTCCAACTGTAGAAATCCCCCAAAGAGAATATGATTGTGTTGGGGAGCTCTGTAAATTTGCTAGCTCTACTATAGTGTCCAGTTGGTTTATATGTGTTTTCTCTCTTTGTATGCAGTAGGATGTTTAGTTTTATTGCTGCTGGCAAAATAGGAAGGAACAATGAGAATTTGCTTCCAACAGCATTTTAGGACATGACAAAGTACATAGAATTCTTTATTGGCCAAGTGTGATTTGACACACAAGGAATTTGTCTTCGGTGCATATGCTCTCAGTGTATATTAAAGGAAATGATACATACGGCAGGAATCATAGGATACAACACTTAATGATAGTCATGGGGTACAAATAAGCAGTTAAATCACACTAGGAGACAATAATCAGTATAAATTGTAAGGATACAAGCAATACTTGAATATATATATATATATATATACTTCTTGCACTGGCACGAAGCAGAAGGCACCAGCCTGAAGATGGCGAGTGGGACCTCGCCGAGTGGGACCTCTACCTTGCGAAGATAATCAAACTTACATGGGAAAAGACCCGAGCAGACCTAGACCTGCATACCTGTACCCGTGAAAATCTACGAAAACATATATATGTATATGTATGTATTGCGTGTGCGTGTGTGTGTATATGAAACAAAAAAACCCAAGCTCTTATAAGGAAATAGAAGGGCAGGGGTGGGGCCAAATTAAAATCATCACTACCGGTTCAGGCGATGTGGTGCCATCCAGCTGCATTTCACTCCTGGATTCAGGTTCTATTATCCTACTAGTTCATAATGCATAAAGGAGGACAACCTCCTGCTGGAAGGCCTGCAAAACAGCCCTTCCCCAAGCAACCCTTTCGTTCAAATATGATTATGGAGAATTTTATCTAAATTTGATCTTTGTTTTTGTGGAAGTTGAATTAGACTATCCATTGTTTCAGGTATGTGCATTTTGCACTGTTATTTCTTTAAAAGTTGGGAAAGCAGGAAATAACTAATCATATAACATAAATTTGAAATAGTGCATACAACCCCAACATTGGACTGGGGATTGTGCTGTAGTTGGTTATGCAGATTGTGCTGTAGTCAGTTATTTTAAATCGGCTGTCTGAATAACAAGGTTCATTTCCTTTTTGTATTTCATACAGTCAGGTAGTTGTAACTGCTTTTGTGTCAGAGAAATGGACACAGGAAGAACTAATACAACTTTTCAAGAATTCTTTCAGATGTACAGTGAACTTTCCGCAAAGTTCAAAGAATAGGATACAGAGTTCCTGTCATTTTAATTTCCTACAATAATATTGTTAAAGAAACATACAACAAAAGAAATATGTTCAGCAATCCTTTTTTCCCCATTAGACTGCAAGATCTTAAAATCCTTACACAAATTAGGTTCTGATATTATCATTTCTTGCAATGACACTTCAGATTTTAAAGAGCCTATTGGAGTATAACTAATACAGATAGTCCTCAACTTACAACCATTCATTTAGTGACCATTCAGAGTTGCAGTGGCATGGAAAAGTGACTTCACATTTTTCACGTAATGGGTGCTTGGCAACTGGCATGTGTTTTTGATGGTCCTGAGGTCATGTGATCGCCTTTTGTGACCTTCAGGTAAGCAAAGTGAGTGGGCTAAGCCAGATCATTTAATAACCATATTACTAACCTAATAACTGCAGTGATTCACTTAACGATGGCAAGAAAGGGGCAAAATTTTGTCTTGCTTAGCAATGGAAATTTTGGGCTTGATGGTGATCTGCAGTGCAGCCAAATATCTGCTTCTTGACCAAAGACAATAAACGAGGTTCAACATTTGAGACTACACTATTAGAATCTGTATCAGTGATTTTTAAGGTATCTTCTGCAGTTCACATCCTCCTTTAGTTGTGACAGAGCAAGCAGTTCCTGTAGAATTACTGCATTGCCATTCTTCCCTTAAGCCTCATTTGTGCACATCTTTTATGCAAGGGCTGAACAACTCCTAAAACATGATTCATTTTGTGTGTTGTTCTCACATTATCTTTGCATCCTGCCATCACCAATTATTTGCTGAAACAAGTTCTCAGAATTCCCAGGTGAAGTGGCCTTTGACTACGCTGACCAAACTTTCTAGAATATGTATCCAGAGAGTGGTTAGGCTGGGGATAGCCATTCTAACAAAAGACATCATCAGCCCTTTTTAAAGTCAGTGCAACTGGCATAATTGCTCCTTAAAACAGCTTTATGTCAGACTCTTGGCATCTGTCAAAATCAAAAGTGATTTTTTTTTTCATGTGCAAGTCTTAAGTTTCTTTAACAAGAATTACCAGACGAACGGGGACAGGGTTACAAAAATTCTGTAGATGAACTATTCTCCCTCTTAAACCAATATATCCCAAAGCATTCGTGTGGAAACTTATTTTCTAATTGCTGCCTTATGAACCAAGAACTATGGTATTCCATTGGTAACAAAGGGTCCTAAAGGAGGAGTCTGAACTCTTATCAGTCTGGAAACTTTTGCATGTTATGAATCAAGGCCATGAGAATAGCATATATTTCACAAGGTAGAAACACAGCCTGTCACACGTTGCAGATCTATATTTTCCAGCATACTTGCCCAACATTCTCAATACTGAGATGGTAAGGATTACAGTTCATCAGTCTCTGGAGAATAACACGTTTATTTGAATCCTTATTACATTGGTTGGTTTCAGACTAAATTGGATATGTTTTGTTCCATTTTTTTTTAGTGGAAGCCAACCCATAGTTAATCTAGAGAACCAGTATATCATTTATTTCAGCCATCATACACTAAATAAATGATTGATTTTAACAGCAAGGATGTCTCCAATTTCCCCTAGTTTATTGATGGAGTCAAACAGCACAAAAATAAGGGTATTTTATAAATAAAGCACTGTTCCAAAAATCGGGCTGCTCGCTAAGCTATTATTCTTTATATATTTATATGCCGGGGTATTTCATTGAGGGCCACATCAGGGTTGTGTTTAATCTGGGGGGGGGGACGTGGCCAGGGGCAAGGCCAGCTTCTGGGGGGGGGGGGCTGTGGTATCCCAAGTGCTCTGCCAATGAAAACAGGCAGCTGAGCTGTTTTCAGCTGCAATGGCCTCCTGCACCCCCGCCAGTGAAAACAGAGCTCAGGAGGCCTGCAGGTGACCCAGGCTCCATTTTCAGCTGCAATATCATCCTGTAGCCCTCTGTCAGCAAAAATGGAGCTCTGGGGGCAGCGCGTAGCCTTCCCAAGCTCCCTTTATTCTGGCAGAGGCACCCTGGGCCAATTCTTTGTATTTCCAGGTCAGCCCTGTGGGCCAGATTTAAGCACCCCATGGGCTGGATCCGGCCCATAGGCCTTCAATTTGAGAACCGTTATATGCCATCCATTTCCCCAATAGGCCGATTCTCTGTGTATATGTGTGCGTGTGTGTGACTGCGTTCAGTTGGATTCCTTAGATTTTGAAAGCAAAGTTTTTGAAATCTCTTTTAATGTGCAGGAGAACAGAAATGTTTTGTGATAGACCTGGCAGGATCACATAACAGGGATGGACGTATTGTACAATACAACAACACAATAGATTATAGAAGCTGCAATAATAAGTGTATGAATGTGACTGTCCTTTTTACACATTTTTTTGTTCCCTTTGGACACAAAGTTAACATGCTTGAAGATTTGTTATTTGTCATCTCACTTTTCTCCTTTGAGATTGAAAATATGTTTCAGATCTTAAAATAGGTCTTCCACATGAAAACAAATCATGGTATCATATCCCTACATGGCAAAAAGCTTTCCTGATGCATATATAATTTACGGAAGTATTCCAGGAAGCTGAAACCAATCAGATTCTGACCATTATGCACAAGACCAGTTCGGAGGTTTCCATCTTCTGCTTGGGGTTCCTATAAACTTCTTCATGTGAGGTAGGATGTGGGTTTCTGAATTCACTTTAGTCCACCAAGGCAGCCATGCAACTTTCCTTGGCTACCTCCAAGCGCTAAATTACATGTCCATGAAAAAGCTTAACAAATTACAGTTCCAGTTTAAATGTTCATTTGTTATGGTACAAAAACAAAACAAAACTGTATATAATAACATACACATTAAGGTCTTTTTTGGACCGTAAGAAACAAATTGACCATTTGTCTTCCAAGCATTTTAATATTACAAATAATGCTGCTAATCCATGTATGTTAAACTTAAATTACTAACTGGGTAACAAACAACTAAATTACAGTTATGGAAGTTAATGGCACAAGGTGTACAATGAACTGCTTTGATTTGTTCTTATTGCATTTGAGGGAAAAAATATAGGAAGGGTTACACAATCTTATTACATTGGTTTAAATAAAAGTCATTCTGACATTAGCCAGAAAGAATGGGAACGGGATCATCAACCCAAGTAAAAACTTTGGAAATAGTTTAAACTTGGGATGCTACAGAATTGATCCTTTATGGTGATTAGAACGGCAAAATCCCTCAGATCAGAGGCCTTAAAAAGGCGTTGTTTATGGTAACAAAACCTATCCCGTGATTACAAACACACAAACTATATTATACACTTTACATGTCAGAATATTTGAGATGACGTGGATTTCATGTACAGTGACACACTTCTGCTCATAAACAGATAGCTTTCAACATCTGCCATCTAGAAACACCCCGTGCACAAATTACACTGACGTGACCTGTCAAGCATGCTTTGGAAAGCTTCAAAATTCATTGCACATTATTTTCCTAGAGCAGGATTTACATAATGTGTAACCTGGGTTAAACAGCACGCCAGAAATAAATGGAGCAATTCTTCTTGAGCAGAAGGAAGAATGTACTTTGAGTTCCAATTAAACACTGCTCATCTCCAGCTGCACTCAAAAAAAAAAAAAAGGCTTTTCTAAGAAATATTCTTTTTTAAAAAAATTCCTCTTCCTCATCAAAAAAGCCATTTTCCAGTGCATATGCACAGTCTGCACTTGATACTGCTTGACAGGCACCTTTATATTCCTGAATTGACTCATAAAGAGAATAGAGTTGACACAGTAATGACATATCCAGCTGCCGGAGGCCAACCTAGTAAGAAAGAAAACACATGTTAATATTACATTTGAGTTTATCTATAAGATGTTGGCCTGTCCATATTTTTCCTACCACAATGATTTTATCCTCCTCAAAAACCAAAAAAAAAACAAAAAAACAACCACTCAATATTAAAAAAATAGTATGCCTGTCAATTATACAGGAAGACTGAACTACAGTATTTGGACATTTGCCAGACATTTTTGACTAGAAAAAAAGTGCCTCACTTTCTTAAATATCTTTGGATTTAACTCATTCACAACTGAAGGCAGATAGTGAAAATCAAAGACAGCAGTGAAAACCAAAGCAAGCGCGCCTTCTTTCTGAAATTAGTGAAAAAAATACTGCTTTGAAGGGCTTTAATTTAAACGTAAAAAAAAATAACATTTTGATCCAAGAAACTTAAATGGATAAAGAGGGACAGTGTGATGAATGAATGAATTCTGATGAAAGGGCCTTCATAACAGCAAAAGTAATTAGAATAACAAGACCAGACATTTGTGAGAATGATTGTTTAAGGGAATAGAATAGAATAGAATAGAATAGAATTTATTGGCCCATTGTGATTAGCCAGTCAAGGAACTTGTCTCTGGTGCAAAAGTAGGTAACTCAGTGACAGTAGATAACTGCTAGATTTTACCAAACAAGAAAATAATAATATGAGCTAAGTTGCAATTGTAGCTAAGGAGAGCTAATTGAGATTAAAGTACTAAAGACAAAAGAAAAGCAAAATTGGGTGGGAGGGAGAGGCATCTGCCCCTTTTACTTAAGAACGTAAGAAAAGCTGTTAATTTAGGAGAAAGGTGGGGAAGGTTCACTAGAACAATTTACAGGTAAGGACATTGCACCAGATTTATTGCAGAAAATGTTTTGAGGAAATTGGCAAGAAGATGATTGTAACGATTGTCAATAGTTTGGATGCTTTAAAAAAAAACAGGAGTAGGATTTGCAGGAATAAAAAAAACATGTAAAAGAATAAGTTAAGAAGATTGAAGAATCTTTGGGGAAATTATAGCTAAAGTGGAAATTTTAGAAAGTAAGACATAAGTTATAAATAGATGGAAAAGGATTTGGCATTACTGGAAAGAATTGAGAGAAAAATAACTCAATTCAAACCTTTATTGTCAATGCACAACATTGTTCAGTGAAATTGAATGAGCCTCCATCGGTGCAACCACACAAAGCACAGAACCACGGAATACATCTCAAATACAGAATACATCTCAGATTTATAAACAAATCCCTAACCTCTGGAAATACCGGGGCCAGGCACACATTTCCACATACATTTACACACACACACATATACACACACACATTATTCCACCGGTATGTATATATTGCATGTTGCACTGGCACTGTGAGTCTTGTATTAAATCTAGTCGTGGTGTTACGTTGTATTTAGAAGTCTGACGGAGTTCTAAACTATATTTAAGATTTAGAGCAATTCCAAAAGACCATGGAGAAGATATCAGAAAAAAAGATTTTTCAATCTGCCTAATTTCCTGGATTGGGGGGAAGATACATTGATACAGAGACTGATTAGGTTTGTAAGATTAATACCACTATTGCAAAATTATGAATTGTTCTAACGGGCACCCTTGTGCACTCTGCCAGAAATAAGACCAGAGATCATGTTTTATGGTAGGGTGACCATATTTTGATTTCCAAAAAAGAGGACAATCGGAAAAAAAAATATTTAAAAAATAAATAAAAAAAATTCGAAAAAAAGCGCGGCCTCGAGACACAAATTCCCTTCTTTCTCTCCCTTCTTCCAT
>JAEANM010021086.1:0-11945 GCA_017656035.1 Myanophis thanlyinensis
CTGATTATAAAATTAAAAATTTAAAAATTTAAAACAATTAAAATTACAAATTTAAACTAATTTAAAACTAATTAAAATTCCCAACCAATAGTACTAGGCCAGACCGGCTTGTTGGAACAGAAAGGTTTTTTAAGGCACGCTGGAAGGTCCGTAGGTCCGTGTTATATAGTTATAACAGAACTTAAATAAAATAACTTATGACCATTCTTCATATTATGATCATTGCAATGACGTGATCAAAATTCACATACCATAATTGCTATGGGTCTGTTGGTAGCCTCCCATTCTGCTTTCAGTGGCATCTAAGCTTGAATAAAAAATAAACCCAAAAAGATAAATAAACAATTCAAAGTGGCAATTAAAAACTTGAAGCGTACTCTCATAAATCTCTTAAATATTATTTGATGCATTTATTTCTGCAGTGTAGTTGTGCAAATGTTCCTATCCTTATACATATATACTATATCATAAACAAGGGCATCTGTAGGTGTGAGTGTATCAAAAAATTAAGGTGTAGCCACAACTGTAGAATCAAAGCCCCTCTCCATTTTTATGTATGTTGCATGTGTACTATTATATATTTTAAAAGTAGCTTCAATCACACTGTTGTAGCTTACTGTATTATAATGTTGGTTTAAAAAGCCATCTTAACTTTTTAGATTCCTCTTTAGGTCACCCACATAATGTTTTTTTATTGCTTGTAAAGAGACATACTGTTAACTGCTAAAAAAGAGTTAATGTCTAACGGCAGAGCTCTACAGCTGTTATCAGAATATAAACTGTCCTGAGATGATAATTTACTGAACAGAAATATTTTATCCATTCCATTCCTAGAGTTCTGTAGGAACAGAAATAAATCAATAAAAACAGGCAATAGCGTTTTGCATGTTGATGAGCAATGAAGTCCGTGCTATAATTCTACAATCCAAACCTTTGGTTTCTAAAATCATACGTTGAGTCTTGCACAGATGCTACTTTTAAGCAACCATGGACAATTACAGCTTTCTTGGGAAGGACAAACTATGCAGGTATTTGGATCTTTGTGAGATTCACCATATTCCTGACTACCCAGTTTAGTTTGTAGTACAGACTACATTTGATATAGCAACTGTTCATTTCTAACTTCATAATCAAGCGATCCTTTATTCAGAGTAGCAATATTGTGATAGATGCTAGATCAAATTATTCTGTGTTAATCAGATATCAAAAGTTTAGAGAGAACTTGAGTATGACTCGAAGGATTGAAACTACAACTACTATTGAGCCAGATAATTGAAGGTAGGGAAGGAGAAGACAAAGAAGGAAGAAAGAAAGGAAGGAATATTGGAGGAAAAATATAATCAATCATCAGTAGTATGTTTTGAAAATCAAATACTTCAAAGAAAGTAGGCTTAATGAGAATTTCATAAGGATTGTTCTTCATAACCAGGAAGCCACTCTGCTTATAAGCAGCATTTTTTCTACATTGCTATCTTATATTTCATGTTTTCATTGATTTGTTGAAATACTGCCAGTGAATTAAAAGTTACCCTGATCTCGTATAAATTTACCATCTAGGTTGTTAACAAAATCTAGTTCACTGGGCAGCTTTACCTCATTGTTAAATACACAATCAGACTTCCATTCCAATGGGGGGAAAAAAAAGAAAAGAAAGGATTTCCTTCTGTCTGTTGTAACTGATAGAAGAGAGGAAACTTGTTAATGTTCCTGTTTTGAGTAATCCATTGTTTTCCTTTCTCGGGATCATTTTCATACTTACTATGCCTCCCTGCTTTCCTCCTTTTAAATTTGCTAACAGTTGAGGCTTAGTCAAAATGCTGCTCCTTCTGAATAGTTAGGACTAAGAGATTTACATTGTGCAAAAACTTTCGCTCTGTTCTCATTTAACTTCACAGTTTTTTTTGGATCTCCTTTTTAGTAGGCGGTGTTATTTTATCAAACTGTACACTTCACTTCCCGCTTTGAGCAAAGAGATTTCTTCTGCAAAAAACATGCCAAGGAAAATTCTTGGATTAGTCTTGTTCATCCTAGCAACATGTGCAATTTTTCCAGCTGAAGGGCAGAAAAAAGAGGTGAGTTTTCTGTTCTCTGAAAGGTGAAAGTTGCAGTCTGCTCTGACATTTTAACTTGGAAATAAGCTCTGGTACACTTGGGAAAATTAGCTTGCTTCTCAGGCAAAAGTTGTAGAGTCCTTTGATGTTTGAAAAGATGATGAGTTGAAAGAATAAATATTACTTCAACTGGAGAAAGCATTCAGCTTCCCACTTAACTAGACCTTAGAGCTGTGTCTGTCCTTGCTCTATGTGTATGGTTTGGGAAAATACATGTATAAGATTGCAAAGCTGATGCATTTTAATGAATTAAACAATTAAGAACTTTTAATTAGAATTAGAAATCTAGGTCAAGTGATTTAGCAATTCCTTTAGCATAACCTAACTATTTTTAGTTTTTAGTGCAAATATTTGTAAAAGCTGAATATTTCCCCCTTTTAAATTATTCTTATTTAAGCATTGATAAATGTATGGTCTAACTCGGGATTGCAACAGGGCAACCCCCTAACATATCTTGAAACCTCCCAGAGTAGAAAGAGTAAAAATTTACCTATTTTTTCCCATTTGGGGTTTTTAGGGAAGCTAAGGGGGAAAATATATGCCTTGTGGCTTGCAAATACTTACAAACAACATTTCACCACTCCTTGACCCACCAAATGGACCCTGGTTTTACCCACTTTTGTTGCGGGATCTTGGCAGATTGTGGAAATTCTACACAAGTCTTTGATCCAGATGAACTTTTCCACCCATGTTTTTTTATTTAATTCAACTTTACGAGATTTCTCCCCCTTCCTCCAATATATTGGAAATCTGATGATCCTTCACAGCCTGGTCTAAAAGATCACTGGGAGTTGGGTGGCATATACATTTTAAATAAAAATTTAAATACATTTTAAACAATAAATTATGTTGGTTGCATAATGAGCTAGAATCAGTGTTTCTCAACCTTGGAGACTTTAAGATGTTTGGACTTCAACTCCCAGAATTCCTCAGCCAGCTTTGCTAGAATTCCCCAGCTAGATATTTAGACTGAATTTTACATTTTTATTCATCTATGAATCCTTCCCAAGAATCTGGGATAGGCAGATGATGTATTATTTTTATTACGCTTGGTGGCACAGTCTGCCACATTCTTCTTTATCCTCCTCCTCTTCCTTCCCATCATCATCACATTCCAATCTCCAGAATTTATTTTGAGCTCTGTCCTTCCACATATAATTTTCCACAATGAACCAAGAATTATAATTTCAGCTACATAATTTTATGTAAAAGAAAAATAATTTTATTTCTGGTTGTAAACAACTCAGAATCTGATCTCCTTGCAAATCTATTGCTGTTTCCTCAAGATCTGTTTTTTAAAAAAATCACATCTTGAACAAACATTTATGAAGATAGAATGGATCAAAGAGTAATTTAATTATTGATAAAGATCCTAATAGCATAAGTATTTTTTTTTCGATATAAAACAGTTATGAATGAACGCATGTCTTCAGGCCAGTCAGTTGCTCCCACCCCAGCCCACCTCATTCTGTTGTGGGGAAAATAGGAGGGAGAAGGTGTATTAAATATGTTTGTCACCCTGAGTTATTTATTTAAAAAAAAATAAATCTGTAGAAGACGTCAGAGGTGGGAGAGAATCATGTAGGAAAATGTACGTATATGTCCCTTCTGAGAGAGAAACTAGGGCTATACAGCAATCCAGTTTCGACAGGAAAAGATGAGAAATCTGGTTATGTTCAAAACGTTTGTCATCCTTTGCTTTAAAACAGGGATCTTTTCTTGGGATCGCACAAATCATCTTTTCCTTGGTGAATCTGGATTTGTGAGATCATTTAAAGAGCTATGTTGAAATGGAGCTTATCTAAAATTTAAAAACTTCAAATAGGATGAATTCCAATAACCCGTTCATCTCAAAAAAATCTGTAGAATGATATTGTGTTCGTATAAATGTATAGAACAGGAAAACAAAATTGAAACTTCATTCATTATATGTTCCTAAACATGGCTTTATAATAATACAAATACTATTAAGAGTGGCTAAAGACTACTTTTTTTACAGATGTCCTGTTGCTAAGTACAAAAACCACACAAAGAGAAAGGGAGTCACATTACTTTCTAGTGCTTAAACAAATAAATTATTTTACCACACAATAAACTCAAAATGTTAGGAATGTGTCAACAACAATAGTGTAGTGGGTTCAAAGAGGGCTGGGTGTACTGACACTGGGTTAAGAGTCTGAAGAATTACATCCAAAACTCTGGTGTTGTCATTTATTGCCTGCAGTGATGAATAAACAACAGGGTGCAGATTACTGAAATGTTACTGTTCACTGAATGGGATTACCTTTTGGATTAGAGCATTAGAGTCAATAACTTAATCTAATCCAGTTATGATTTATGTATATTGTTTGTTTTTAACGTTTAAAAAGTTAAGTTTTGTCTAACCCATTTTAATGGGTTCAAGTGTTTGTGTTTATTTAGAGTATATTTCCATAACAAATGGAATAGAACTTTATTGAAAAGTGCAGTATAGCAGTAGGAATGGAGTAGGCATCCACTTCCCAGAGAAAGCTCAGTTATATCAACTGCTGAACTGGAGACACTTAACAGAACCGAATAATAGAGTTGGAAGGGACCTTGTAGGTCATTTAGTCCAACCCCCCGCCCACGCAGGAGACCCTACATCATTTCTGACAGATGGCAGTCCAGTCTCTTCTTGAAAGTTTCCAGTGATGAAGCTCCCACAACTTCCAAAGGCAAGCTGCTCCATTGACTGATAGTTCTCACTGTCAGAAAATTTCTCCTTATTTCTAGATTGAATTTCTCCTTGATCAATTTCCATCCATATTTTTTTTTTGGTCCGGCCTTCAGATGCTTTGCAAAATAGTTTGACCCCCTCCTCTCTGTGACAGTCCCTCAATATTAGGACACTGCTATCATGTCTCTCTCCTGTGGTCCTTTTCCTCACTAGATTTAGCTATGCCCAGTTCCTGGAATCATTCTTCATATGTTTTAGTCTCCAGTCCCCTTTTTCTAGAGTCTCAACATCGTTTTTATAGTACGGTGGCCAAAACTAGATGCAATATTTGAGGTCTGGTCTTACCACAGCTTTATAGAAGTGTATTAGTACTTCGCCTGATCTTGACTGTATTCCTCTGTTAATGCAATTTAGGAATGCATTGGCTTTTTTGACTGCCGTTGCATACTGTTGGCTCATCAGTTAGATGCTGATTACATTCAGAAGAGTCATTCCTTCACAGAGTTACATTTGTCTCTGGATTAAGAACAGGGACCTTCCTACCATGGTCAAATATGTAGAAGTAAGATATGTAGAATTGAGATCCAATCTATTCTCCTCAAAGAAACAACAGAGCACCAGCGAAGATGAATACCTCGCTCCGGCCTCTTATCTGCTCACTCAGTACTTCCCTCCTCTAAATTCCCCAGGCATGCTTTTCCCCCCTTTTCTTCTAATGTGCTTCAGAGCTCTCTTATCTATTTTTGAACAAAACCAAAATTTCCCCAGTGATGGTATAGTTATCTGAGTAGAAGCAGATCCCTGTGGATGGTGGGTGCACTTTGTTTTCTGCAGCTGAACATATCAGGGTCCCAAAATATATTAGTTGTGGCCCTACCTAATTAAGCCCTGAGGGTTAATTAATTTTAAACTTAAATTTTAAATTTTATACTAATTTATTTTAAATTGTGGGCTTTTGTTTTAATTAATTCTTAAATTGTATTTTAAAATGTTACTAAACTAGCCATCATTTAATTATTTTAATTGATTTTAATTGTATTTTGTATTTCTATTTTGTTTTTATCCTTAGGGAGAGGGGGCGGTATATAGATTGAATAAATAAAATAAAAAAATAAAATACTCATGGGGCTTATAAAGCAGAGCCATCTGGGCTGAAGAATTGGGAAATGAAAGGTTGTCTGGGCTGTGTTGCAACATTATTGGGGAAGTGACATGGGGGCATCTTTTCTGTGCATGTTGCTGATAAGCCAAAACCAATAATTCATTAGTGTGGGTCACTTTGTCTCCAAAATCTCTGGGATGTGATGCACTACAGTACCCACATTTCTCAGCTGGCATGCTGGGCATCCCAAACCATCAGACAATCAAGGAAGGCTGGTAGGCATAGATATGGATTGATCAGTACTATTTCCAAATGTCCATCACTTGGCTTTGTCTGTGGAGATAAGAAATGCAATAGGTTTGAAAACCTGTTGATGCTGCCTGTTATCTTTTACTTGAGTAATGGAATTGTGCATTTTGTATAAGAATTATTATCTCCCCTTTTCTCCAGTTAAAATCAATGCGATGTGACAGGAAGTTCACATATAGGAAGAATACACCTTGCTCTACTTGCGCCCTTTATCATCATAGGGTGAGATGCCCAAGTGGATGGACAGTAATTGAGAAGCCAGAGCAATGCAGGTAAAAGGTACTCTTTTCTATCGCAGTACGTATAATGTATTTTAGAACAGGGATTCCCAATGAATCAAAGGACACTTTGCTTAATGGTTAAGCCATAGCTGTGGTTTATACCTATGGGGGAAAATAAAGAAGGAAAACTCCATGGATAGTCCCAGTTAATAGGAGGCAACATCTGTCAAGCTTCTACTTTCTGTGGATGCAGAATTTGAACCTGGATTGTGATGTCACATCAGATATGTAACAACTCTAATACCAAGGGCTTGGAGGTTTCTATGTAAATAATACATTTCATTATGTGGCAGTGCTGATTTATGTAAGTAACCACATCTGGATGGTGCTACTGATTTTTATTTTGAGATAACTAGAGTCAAGTAAAGTAAGAATGTCAGATTATGGCCAGTGGCAAACTTTAATCATATTATTGTAATTGAAACAAGAATAAACATATTTGTTTTCATAAGTAGGCAGGCAGGTGGGCAAGCAGGTAGATGCTAATGAAGAGGTAGACAGATAAATCAATCTTCCTTAAAGTCACAGACCGAAGTGTAACTGAATGGCACCCATTTTTAACAATAACATTTATAATAGAAGTCACTATGAGCAACACAACTTAATATCTGCAGTAAACTGAACCTTTATTTATATAGCTACAGAGTGGAACCTAGACTTTCAGTGCTATTGAAGGAAAAAAATATTAATTCAGGTGTGTGCGAAATGTCTTGTGGTATTTAGGGAGAGTGAGACTGAGCTGTTTAAGATACCCAGAGTGGGATTCAACCAGTTCGTGCCTATTTGCTAGAATCGGTTGTTAACTTTCTAAGCAGTTTGGAGAACTGCTGGTTCAGCTGTTCATTAGGGCAGAGAACCAGTTATTAAATTATTTGAATTCCACCACTGAATTTGGCTAATCAGTATTTCCTTTGACTATGAAGTACAAGTCAAATTCAGGTAATCTTTATTTATTTTCTGTACCAATCTTTGCTTTAAAGTAGCCCTTACTCAAGTACTGCAGTAGTGGATTCTACAAGTATATTAAAACTACTTCAGGTATAATAAAATTTAATGTTAATTCAAAAATCAAATAAGCATGTTAGTAATTTTGGGACTTCAACCTGAATGCCAATAAGAGCTATAAAAGATGTCAAAAATTATTGGAAACTATGATATACACCTTTTTTTTTCAATAGATACCAAAGCAGCCTTTACATATATTTTCATTTCCTTATATCAATAATATATTTGGTACTGGTTGTCATTTTATAATAAAAAATAGTAATGTTTTCATTTTAATCTGTGACTGTAATAAAATTATCTGTTCATTTATTATTTATCTATCTACTGTTTCCTCTTATTTTTGAATCTAGACCATTTTCTCATAATCTTTAAATTTTTAGTCTAGTATTATCAAACTGCAAATTAACATCTATGCTTTTTTATTGGATCCTAAAGTAATAATTATGTTCCATTATGTCCTATTCCTCACTTCTACATTTTGAAATTAAGCTCCAGAATATTCTAAATTCTTAATATTTCGATGCCAACCCATTTGCAGTCAAACGTACCTAACTAATTTAGCTTTTGAAAATCAAAACTGCACAGCTTCTCATTGATATTAAAGTTGCTTTACCTTAATTTATAGAAACAGGGCTGACGTTCCAGGGCTTAAATTGTTTTTGTACTTTTATTATCTGTGGTGGAATTAATTTAATTTCCTTTATTGCAATAATTCTCAAAGTCTTTTTTTTAACTGAGCTTATGGTATGCATATTAAATCTTTTCAATTGTATACGTTAACTTTCTAAGTTAGCTTCTTGCCCAATCTGAAGAGCCTTTCTGAATTTCCCAGCCAGCAAGGCAATTGTTGAGAATCCTGAAGTTGAAATCCACACATCTAGAAGGAACACAGGTTGGAGAATGCTGTCATATAACTAAGAAGTTGGTAAATTGATAGGCATTGGAAATGTGTAGTTGAAAAACTGAGGGGGTCTTAAAGGTTTACTCTTATGAATAGAGCAAGGATCCCTTGGCAGAACAGAAAGATCATCTGATGCATGCAGCTTAGTTGCCAATGTAAGCTTCTTCTGTTGGGTATGTTTGCACAATGCTTAATATGACTGAATGCTGAATATGCCCTACTATGGTGTGTTCATGTCTGCTGGTTCCTTTTTAAAGCCATGAACGGTGTAGCCATAAGCATGAACCAGTACCAGCAAGCAATTGCATTCACTATGCTAACCTATACAAAACCTTAGTGTTGTATATAAATAATGCTGACACAACAAGGCACCTCATCTGTTGTTGAGGCAAACTGAGGTATATAGATAAAATTACAGAATTGGAAGGAGGCATTTCGGACATTGGGCCAACTAACAATTCAGTACAGGATTACTTATCAAATTAAAACATTTATTTATTTTATTTATTTAATCAAATTTATATACCGCCCCCTCTCCCTAGGGACTCGGGGCGGTGAACAGCCAATAAAAACAGAAAACAGAATACAAAATACAATTAAAATCAATTAAAATAATTAAATGGAGGCTGATTTAGAACAACATTTAAAATTCAGTTAAGAATCGGTTAAAAACTGATCATAAAAGCATCTTAGATAGATGGCTGCTCCATGTTCACCTCCTCCTTGAACACCTCCAATTCTTTACTCACGCTTTTCATGAGCAACTGATTCCATTATTGCACTGATCTATTCATTAGCTATTTGTTTTTTATTTAATTATTCAATTAGAATTTGCCTTTCTAAATCTACTATTCTTTTCGCTCTGTTCCTGTGCTCTGGAATAAAAATGTTTTTGTTTTTCTTTAAAGTGATATCCTTTTAGGTTTTTGAAAGTACTTCTTATAAAGTTCTTCTTATACCTATTTACATGCTTATGTACATATGTTTATGTGTACATACCTACATATACACATAAACATATCTATACACACAACTGAGAACCAAGAGTAATGGAAATAAGGTCAACAATTCTGGATTATTGATTTCAGGCAGTCAAATTTCGGTCAGAAAAATGGCATTGCTATTTCTAGTTTTACCTTCAATACTGATGATGGTGATAAAAAGCATTTCCAGATCAGATTTAGGCTTTTCTTTGCTAAAGGTATTGTTTGAATATATTACCTTATACAGTAGCAATAGCAATAGCACTTAGACTTATATACTGCTTCATAGTGCTTGACAGCCCTCTCTAAACTGTTTACAGAGTCAGCAATTTGCCCCAACTTGCCCAGCAACAATCTAGGTCCGTGATGGCGAGCCTATGGCATGGGTTCCATAGGTGGCGCACAGAGCCATCTTGCTGGGCACACAAGCTGTCGGCTAACTTACCTCCAGCTGAGGATGCACATGTGATTGTGCATGAACACATGCACGGTTGCAGAGACCCAGCTGGTCTTTGGGCCTCCGCTGTGCATGCGCGCAATTGCAGCAAGAAATCTGGCTTGTCTTTGGAGCTCTCCTGCACATGCACATGTGATTGCTCATGTGTGCATGAGTGCCTGAGAGAAGCGCACATGCATTGCATGGGCAAAAGCTGCATGCATGCACAGATGGTGCAGTTGCGTACGCAGCACACATGGAGGAGCCACACGCAAATGCGGATGGCACATGCAAAGTGTGTACTTTTCGGCACTCGGTAAGTAAAAGGTTCACCATCACTGATCTAGGTCCTCATTTCACAGACCTCGAAGAAATGGAAAGCTAAATCAACCTTGAGAATTGTGAAAATTGAACTGCTGAACTGCTGGCAGCTGGCAGTCAGCAGAAATAGCCTGCAGTAAACCACCAGTAGTTCCGTATCTGATAACAGTTTTTGTGTCTGGGCATATGTGTGTTTTCCTATTTCAGATATACAGTAAAACTGGGTGAGAACACTCTGTCTATACTGGGGTGCACTTACACCTGCATGACTGAAGGAGAAGAGAAACAGTGCTGCCCTGGATACTGGGGTCCTGAATGCTATGGTAAGTCTTTGACTATAAGACACATATCACATAGTCAGGGAGTCAGAGATTTATAGGATGATTTGGAAAGCATGTTTTGCTTGATAAGTTTGTATGTACTGAAACCATGAAGCTCTTGAAATCCAGTAAAGTATAAGGATTTAAACACAGGCCCATACAGAGGCAGGCAGCATCAGCATGCTGTATACTTAAAAAAAAATCTTCTCTTCTTTTACAATCATTGATTTAATGCATTTACAAACACCCCCAGTTGCCACATATCATACAGGCAATGTACGATGTTGATATACAATAACAAAAGGAGAATACAAATTTTTAAAAACCATGTTGCAGACATAACAGAACAATTGCACATTTGACATGCAACAGTCAATCCCAGTCAAGTCAATATGCAAATAAGAGTCTCCAATTGTAATGGCATCTAGGTCTCACCTTGGGAGACAGGAAGAATAGACGACAAAAGTCAGATAAGAGGAGCTGAGCCTGCAGAAGGAAGGCAGGGGGCATGGCAAATATCTCAAAAGGGACTCTTCTTATTTTCTTGAGTTGTGAAGACAAGGGGAAGAGATGTACTTTTAGATTTGCAAGAGTCTGTGTTATTCTGAAGAACCAGATTTCAGGAAGGCTCCCCATTATCTTGGATGGCCCAAAGAAACAAAATGAGACCCTGGTGTTTATATGAATAGAGCTTTCTCCACAAGACCATAGAACAAAGAAGAAATGGGCATGCATTGTTTATAATGCCTTGCAATGAGGATGCACCTGATTCAGTCAAAATAGTATGGGAGTGACACAGTTTTTAAAACAATCAAAGCATGGGTAACTCTCTTCCTCTTATAGAATGCCCTGGTGGAGCTGAAAACATATGCAACCAACATGGAACCTGTTCGGATGGCATTGCGAATAATGGAATTTGCACTTGTAATGTAAGATGGGTATACTTACTCCAATAATGTATTACTAGCAGTAGGCTAGACAGTTTATAGCCAAGACCAAAAGCATTCTTCTGGTGCATCACATCTGTGGAGATTCTAGTCATCCAGGCCATGGTTGTCCCAAAGATGCTTTTTTCCAAGAGGCAATGGACTTCCTTGTTTTTTGTAGAAGTTTCGTTTCTCATCCAAGAAGCTTCTTCAGCTTTGACGGAACTCATTGCTCTTAGTCCTCCCATTTTTAAATGCATTTTTTGTAAGATTTTGTTCTTTTCACCAAAACATTTATGCATTATTTGGCAACAGAGTGCAAGGGGCAACTACAAATAGGATAATTTATTACATTGCTGAGATTCCTTTATTGAACAGAAAAGTTTGTAATTCAACCAGCTTCTCTCCTGGATTCTTTTGATTACACAGTAACACAATTTTTGTTTCTGAGTAATCAATATAATTTTCTAATTGTTTCTATCATAAAAACATGAAAAAACCTTACTTCCCTGCAAAAACATCGCTTTTGTGGTCAGGAGAACGAAAAGTTGA
>JAEANM010021087.1:0-11945 GCA_017656035.1 Myanophis thanlyinensis
GCGTAAGCATTTCACTGCATATTGTACCATGTATGACTGTGCATGTGACCAATAAAATTTGAAATTGAAATTGAAATCTTGATTCTACGCCTCTGTTTATACAGCCCAGGATTGTATTACCTTTTTTGGCTGTTGCTGCATTCTGCTGGCTCATATTCAAATGATCATCCACTAGGACTCCAAGGTCCCTCTCACAGTTACTGTTTTTGACCCAGATCTCGCCTAATCTGTCCTTATACCAGGTGTCAGCAACCCGCAGCTTTGGAGCCACATGTGGCTCTTTCAGTCCTCTGCTGCACCTCCCAGTGCTGCTGCTTTGCCACGTCCATGGCCTGTCCACTACCCTTGCAACATCTTGTGCAGCACATGAAATTTAGCACACTTCCCAATGGGAGAGATGGGGTCCCCTCCTCCTCCTGGAACCCATTATGCTGCGGAGCCGCAATGCAACCCTGCCCCACTCGCCCCGGCAACAGCAGTGTCAGCATTGGCTTGCTCTCACCTCCTAAATGTCAGTTGCTTTTCCTGCAGAGTCGGCCGGCTGCTGGTGTTATGATATCCCACATCCCTACTGGCCAGTTGGTCTTCGGCTCTGTCGACCAGGTGATTGTTGGTGCACTGCTCGTAGGCTGGTTGGCCTGCGGTTGTCAGATTCCCACCACCAGCACCAGTTCAGGGGTTCCTCACCCCTCATGAATGGCAAATCCATGTGTGGTTTGACAATGCATGGATCAAGCCAATGTCTCAGGGTGGAGAACAGGTTATGCATCTCCACTACAAAGAAAGGCCAGAAGTAGCTGCCAGCCATCTCCTACTATAGCCTGTCAGCAGTGAGACCCAGTGAGAGAGAGAGAGAGAGAGAGAGGGAGAGAGAGAGAGAACACACCCGAGGCCTGGTGTGGCAAGAGGTGGCTGGGAGGGGAGAGGTGAGATGGGGTGGACATGGCAAATGATTTAACAACCAATTCTTTGCCTTAATGACCAGCTGGGTAGGCGTGGCTGGGTGGTAATGTGACTGGATGGAAATGAGTAACATTGAGTTGGCCACACCCATCCAGTCATACCAATTGTTAAATTATTGGCTCCCAGTGTTTTCTTTTCTGTGGGAAACAGGTTCAAATAGCTCTTTAAGTGTTTAAGGTTGCAGACTCTTGACTTATACCTGTGATTTTTCCTGCCTAAATGTAAAACTTTGCTTTTCTCCACATTAAAATTCATTTTGTTGGATAGGGTCCATTGTTCAAATTTCTCAAGATCTTTTTGGATCCTCTGGGGTGTTGGCTATTCCTGCCAGTTTAGTGTAATCTGCATATTTGATGAGTTCCCCTTCTATTCCCTCATCTATATCATTTATGAAGATATTAAAGAGTACTGGTCCCAAGACAGACCCTTGTGGTACCCCACTACTTACTTCTCTCTATGTGGATGTAGTACCATTAAGGACTAGTCATTGAGTACAGTTTGTCAGCCAGCTACAAATCTGATGCTGATGTTGTCTATTCCACATTTTTCTAGCTTATCAAGAAGTAGGTTGTGGTCTACTTTGTTGAAAGCCTTACTGAAATCTAAGTATACTATGTCCACAGCATTTTGCTGGTCTACTAATTTAGTCACTTTATCAAAGAATGAAATAAGATTGGTTTGGCATGATCTGTTTTTAGATGATTACTAGTTATAACTTTATTTGCTTCTAATTGTTCACAGATCTGTTTCTTGGTTATCTTTTCCAGAATCTTTCCAGGTATTGATGTTAGACTGATAGGCCTGTAGTTACCCGGGTCTGTTTTTTTTCCTTTCTTGAAGATGGGAACTCCGTCAGTTCTTTTCCAGTCTTCAGGTACTTCCCCAGTGCTCCAAGATTTTTGAAAGATGTAGTACAATGGTTCTGAAATAACATCTGCCAGCTCCTTCTGGGGTGCAATCTGCCAGGTCCCCTTGATTTATATTTATCAAGGTCAGATAGGAACATTTGGGATATTTTGGGATAGTCAGATAGGAACATTTCTATGACTCCCAGAAATCTGAAACCTGCCCATTTTGAGGCCATCTCTTCTACTGCTTCCATGGTCTTGACTTCCATTAGGAACATTTGATTCAAGATCTAATCAAGCAGCATGGCACAACATGTTCAAATTGTGCCAATTCTTCTATTCCCTCAACTGTTGGCTTCTGTGTATTTGTTACTTCTTTAATTTACTTACATATTAACTTTTTTCATATTGTGGGGGGAAATCTGATAGGAATACAAGTTTCACCAAATAACCTGAAATTTTAAAGTACTTTTTGGTGCCAATCTTAAGTTGGATCTCATCAAAACTGTCCATTTTTTTACCAAGGCAAAAAAGAAGGCAAGGGAAACGGAGTTGTCACTCCCCACCTCCCCACTCACTTCCACACTTTTCTCCTTCCCCCTAGGAGAATTAAAGTATTAGTGGGTCAGTATTCACCTTGGAACCAACTTTACTTCTCTTCTTTGTACCAAACAAATAAGATTTCTCATTCAGCCTATCCAGTCTTGTGGGGCTTTTAGACAAATTGGTTTGCCTTTCTTCAGAATAAAAGTGGCTAATCTTTTCTTTTCCTCTTGGCAACAGCACAAAATGAAGACTGGTTAGCTGTGGCCTCACAAGCTGAAGCCCCCAGGCTCCTATCTATGACTTCGGGTTACTTTCAGATCCTAAATCCTTGAACACTTTCCACTAATTTCCCTTTAGCCTGCTTGCCTCTCTTGTCCTCTCTCATCTCTCTCTCTCTCCTGGTTAGTCCAATTATGTTTTCTTTTAGCCTGCTCTTTTCTTCCTTATGCCTCTCCAAACTATTGTCTTTTTTATGCATGCTCCTTATGTTCCTTCCCACCCATCTACACCTCACTCATTATTGCATCCCTAGCAGGATTCCATATCTCTCCATCAGTTGGGGAACACTTACAGTGGTATACATGCAACTGTCTCCAAGAGAGGAGAAGGGTGGGGGAGTGAGAGACAGCTGGCTCTGCCTTCCACCCATGGCTTGGAGAAGAAATAAATTACAACCATCCCCAGCATACTGTACTGTACAATACCTATTTCCCCTCTGCTGACCACAGCAGATTGTTAGAAGGTTCTATATAACAAGACTGAAACTTTTTTTTCCTACCAGGTTTCCTAGTGCAGGCAGCCTTTGGCAGCAACGATTATTTAAGGCACCGGGATATCCCAACTTCCCCCTTCCTTTGCGTGGCGGATACCACCAATAGTTGTCTCTAGTTTCACCCTCGGATTGACTATACATAACCCCGGCGGGCTTGGCTGGCGGGCAGCCGGGGCGTCAAGGAAGCGGCGCGCGCTCCGGCTCGTTCCCCGCAGTTCTGCAGTCCCTCCGCCGCGCAGGGAATCCGGGGCGCGCACGCCCACGATCGTCGCAGTCCAAGCGCCTGCCCGGCCGCTCGTTCCTAAGCGAAGCGGGCGAAGGCTAGGTGGGGGATTCGGCGGGGAGAGAGCCGCCGCCGCCACCGATCGCCTCTCATCCGAGAGGACAACCGGGGTCGGCCGGGGCGGCGATGGGGGCCGGGGAAGCGACCAGATCGCCGTGGGTCGAGCGGACGCGGGACCCGTGGAGGAGGAGGAGGAGGACTCGCCACACCTGAGCTGGCAACGCCGGGCGCCGCGCTGCACTTCGGCCGGTGGGAGCCTCGCGATCCCCGATTGACAGAACGGGGACCGAGCGAGACGGGGCCCTTTTCGCTTGCCGGGGGCCCCGGGAACCACCGACCACCCGTTCCTGTCACCTGCGTCACCAAGCGTCCCCCCCCTTTTCACTGAGAACCCCCACCCCACCCCCACCCGAGAGGTTCGGCTCTCCTCTACACGCCCCCTCCCCAGGAGAGCCTCCCCACCCTGGGATGCCATGAGTCATCCCTGCTGCTGCTGCTGCTGCTTCCCCCCCGCTGCCGCCGGCGGTCTGGAAACTGCTTCCCCGGCGTCACTTCGGACCCTGTTCCGCGGACAGCGCTTCGCCCGGGTAGCGTAGCGGGCCTCGGGGAGTGGTCCCTCCTGCCTTGGAAGGAGGAGGAGGAGGAGGAAGAGGGGGAAGAGGATGCCTCTCTTCAGGACGGCGCTGCGAGTCTCCAACCGCTCCATTCTGGTCTTCATCTTCTTCTTCTCCTTTTCTTCCTCTTGCCTTTACTTCATCTATGTGGCTCCCGGCATGGGTAAGACCGGCTCCCTCTTGCCCTCCCTCCAAGGTCGGTGGGTGGGATTAAAGGAGGCGCCTCCCTAGAGCTGCCTGCCGCCCCCTCCCACGGGAAACAGCCGCGGGGGGGGGCGGGGGAGGGTGTCGGTTCTCCCAGGTGGGCTGGGAGACCCGATCGTGGGGCCAGCTGCTCCGCTCCGGAGATTCGTGGACTCTACGATTTCCCGACCTCATCAGTAGTGTTGATAGATGTTGTCTTGGAGGTGATGGGAAGGGACATGAGCTTTGGGGTAGCTGTTTTCCCACGGGTCTGTCTATGAATTTGTGGGTGTCCGTGTGTAAGTTCCCGCATGCCATAATTTAATGGGAGAATGGCAAAATAGGAAATATTTTCTCTCTGCTGCTTCTAGAAGTGTATCCTGCAGACATAATATGGGAGGCTTCCTGGGTTTGGTTTTTTTGAAAGACCTGGATATTCTTATGTCCTACTGGGATAAAATGCACATTTTTCAGGAAATGGTGGTATGTTACTTCAGGGAGATGAAAGGCTGGGTTAAGTCAATATTCCAGAGGTAAATTGTTGCTCCTGACAACATCACACATACCTCCTTGATGGTGATGCTTGAATGTGTGAGATAACTGGAAGTTATTGGACTTTAGGTTTGTTGGACAGTTGTAAATTAATGGTTCACCTTCAGAATCAATTATACCACATAAATTTTCTATAATAATTCTTTGAACAGTTTCTTTTATCAAAACAGTACATCTACCTCTTTTAAGTTTTTTGAAGGGGAAGGTTAACATATGCTGATTATTCTTTGGTAGGACTCATTTTTGTCTCTCGTGGGCTCCTGTTGATTGCTTGTTGAAAAACAGAAAAAATGTTTTCTTTTTGGTAATGCCATGCTGAATATAAAGCTTGCTTAGTGCTTATAATATACAGGTGCATCTTAACTGCTTTTGCAGAGATTTATTTCAAGAAAAAAACTAGTCAATATCATTTACATAGTGAGTGCCTTTCATTGTTTGCTGTCTTTACAAACAATTCATATAACATTTTATAACAATATAATAGTACTTTACTCATGAATTTGATAATGTTCATTTGGAACATGTTCCTTCCTACCTTCCTTCCTTCCCTCCCTCCCTCCCTCCCTCATTCATTCATTCATGATATTTCTAGGGAAAAGAAACCTTTCCCTAAACAAGGACTAAATACAAGAAGAAACTACTTAATTAATAGTAAATGGCCCTTCAAATCAGATTATCTGATTTTAAAAGCCAAGACTAGCACACTGAATAAGATGCAGCAAGTGCATCTTGTCATTATCTCTTCAAAGAGTTTGGAATTCAACTCTCAGCATCTCTCTTTCATGAGCTATTAAAATGATTTGAATTTTTACTCAGTGTCTCTTTAACAACAATCGGAGTTCCTTACATGACAGAACAGCAAAATTTGCGTAATTCCTTCCAGTGGTTATATCTTCCATTTGCTCTCAACAAGATACTTGATCTACCTGCCACCATAGTTGAAGTATTTAGTTCCATTATAAACTGAATATAAGTCTATATTCAGCCATGACCCTGGCAGTGGATGTCTCCCAGAGAGACAACCCGACAAATAATGATACCTGCATTACATCATCATACAGTGTAAATGCACTAACAATATCAATGAATGTGTATGATCTTCATTTTGGTATCATTGGACTAGCTATGGACAGCCACTGCTCTCAAAATGCAAAATAAATAAATAAATAAATTCCTATGATCTTGCCATCTGTAATATAATGGAGCTTCAGAGAAGCAGATTGAAAATGAAACTTTGTAGAAGTCCAGAAATAAAAATTATTTCTGAATTCCTTACCTCCGCTAGCGATATCTGCTTTGGCTGAATTTGAAATATGTCTACCTACATCATATAATGACATTCTCTGATATAAAGATTTCATAGAACGACATTTTCTGATGTCAACATGTGGAATTTAAAATATATATTTAGAATTTTGTTATGTTTTGCATATTTTATATAGTTAGAATAGATTAATAACATTGAATTATTTTCTGATAAGATAAAAGGTAAAGGAGTCCCTGCAGATTTTCCTTCACTAGTCATTGCCAATTATAGAGGGTAGTGCTTATCTTTGTTTCAAGATAATTAGCCAGGGCTGTCCAAAGACATTTAATGTGGCCAGCATGATGTCAGGGAGCACTGTTACCTTCCCACCTATCTGGTAAAATAGATTATAGATAACAATGTATATATAATGTATATTAATTTTAAATCATTTCAACTAGTCACAAACATAATTGAAACATTAGTAAGTTTCTTCACGTGCATTCTTCATAGAAAGTTGATATGACCATCAAGTGTGATTCTTATTTCCAAGTTTTAGATGTAATATAACTTTAAAAGTTGACATGTAATATAAAACTGGCATTTTTCTAAATGCAACTATAGTTTGATTATTTTCTAGAAGAATTTAATGTTGGGTGGAATTATTTTAATAGGTCGTTGCACCCTGTGGGCTTTATATTTCCCAAAGTTACAAAAGATAACATGGAATGGGATTTTGTAAAAGTACATTTAGTAATGTGATATTTTGTTGCATTTGAAGATTGATTATGTGATGGATGATGTGCTATTAGCATCAATCACTTATGAAATTGGAGACAAAAATAGAAGTTAGATGCATGACTAATTAATTACTCCTTTTCTTCGATACACTCTGTGTCTAATACGACTTTCAAGGGGAGGGGTAGAAAGCTAAATAATGCATTTAATATTCTGATTCCACATGTTTATTTTTGTCAAGTTGAATGATCTATAATTCATTGATTTGAGCTGTTTATAATAATTATTCTAAAATGATTCATTCCGCCTTATTCATCCACCTTTAAATTTTATGTTGAAGTTAATTTTAATTTTTTTTCTTTACAGCAAATACATATTTATTTATGGTACAAGCACGAGGTATAATGCTGAAAGAAAATGTGAAGACAATAGGACATATGATCAGATTGTATACTAATAAAAATGCTACAATAAATGGCACAGGTAGGAATATTATGCCATATCTTGAAGAATTATGAACATTATTTTCAGTAACATTCTGGGATAATTCCTGCGTCAAAGCTCAACAAATTATTTAAGATCAGCAACATGTATATGTTAAATTGGACATATATAAAATGATAACATTGTATAAAATGAGTTGGGAAAACAACCTTATAAACATTACAGAAATAATTAATGGAAAATGTTTTTTTTATTTCTGTTAAGATTATCCTGAAGGCAACAGTACTAGTGATAGCATTGCTCAGACAGCGACGTATCTTCCAGAAAACTTCACTTATTCTCCTTCTCAATCTTGTCCAGAAAAATTGCCCTCCATGAGTAAGTTTATTTTCACCTTAACAAAACATGTCACAAATTTATTACACATGAAGCAAATGCTTCTTCTCTAGTTGCTCATTGTATGCTCTCTGTGCTCCTTTTTATGAAATTGCCCCAGGCCGCTTATCCATTTTGAAAGGGTAGGAACTGATGAATTGTCCTGTCCTCAGCCTTCCCCTAGGCTGCTGGAAAGGTGACTGTTTCCCAAATATTCTTGCTCTACATCAAAAGCTGAAGTATTCTACTTCTGCTGGAAAAAGGAGAGCCATCTGATCCATTTGCTGCAATTCATTACACACGAAGCAAATTCTCCTTCTCCAGTTGCCCATTGTATGCTCTCCGTGTCCCAGTTTTTGCATTCTGTCTTTAATTGATCTCCATTTTATACTGGTCTGCTGGCATGCCTGCCAGAAAGGCTGGACTAGGGGTTTCTGGTTTTGGGGGTTCAGTAGTGAAATAGTAAAATGCTGACCTTTTCCTGTTTGTTCAGGAGAGGAATTGTGAAATGCTAGCTATAGATAGCCTTTGGGTTACAACTATTCATTCAGCAACTGTTTAAAGCTATGAATTGTTGAATGAGGAGGACTTATGACTGGTCCTTGAAGTTGCAGTGCCCCAGTGATTACACAATTGTAATTTGGGCACTCAGCAACCAGCTTACATTTATGAGAGCTATAGTGTACTGCAGGTCAGGTGATCACTATTTGTGACTTTCTGTACTTCCACAAGCAAACTCAGTGGAAAAACTGGCAAGAGCTTGCGAATTATTTTGACAAGCTGTTCCTGTTTCTGCTGTTTTTTCTCCTGTACCAAGACAACCCCTCCCCCCCCAGTGGCAGGAGAATTTTCTATTCTGTAGTGCCCGTTCATATTTGTATCCATCAATAGCACACCTATTGTGAGCCTACCTACATCTGCCCTTAGCACCTACCTGCCTACCAAATCACAGCTCTTGCCTGCTGGCCTGTTTGCGAGCAGCTTAAGAAGGAAAGATTTGTTGTGACTGCAACTTGCGGCTTTCCCATATTGATTTTGCTTGTTGGAAATTGACAGGAAGTGGAAAATTATGGTCACATGATGTCTTTGCTTAATAATCCACAATCCTTGCTTCATGACAGCAATGGAAACTGCTGGTATTGCCATTGTTAAGTGGCACGATGTAATGAAATGTGTGAATGACCTTGGAAGCTGAACGAAGAAATGCTGCCTAGGGAACAATCAAATAAAAGGGAGAGGAGCCCATAAATTGTAATGGGTAGAGAAAGAAACTTAGGAAGGATCTGCCCTAACTAATCAAGTGGTTAAAAAAAGCTACCAGGAGATTTGTACTTTTAGATTTTCAAGATTTTGTTAATATAGCCTTATAGTAAAGTACAATTAGCTCATCTTGCTGTTTCCTGTGGTCTACTTGGGAGGCTGTTGACACATAGTTACATGACATCACACTTTAGGACTATATTGCTTAGTGATGGAAATTTACCATCATAGCCTGTATATTACCTGTAACAATTTGTTACCAGGTGAACAATTGCAGCCTGCAGAGTGCAGGGATGATTGAAGCTCACACGAGCCCCTTAAGCATTCTTAGAAAATAAAAATGATGGATGGCTACAACTCAGCACTTTATTTGGAAGTGTGTGCATCTAAAAAAAAGGCAGTGATAAGCTTGGATAGTAGATATGGTTCTGTAGGCTACATTGGGGAAGTCAAGAAACATTGCTTTACAGTATTTTAAATTGCCTTTTAGAGTTATCTGCACCATGTTCCTCAGTTACAATCATTTTGTGAGAATTTCTATGATATAACTCTCAAAATTTTAAATGTGACGCTGACCCCAAAAAGATACCCAATGAGTACTGAAATGAATTAAATGAGGTCAATGATTGCAATGATAAAATAAAAAGTGAAAACATATATATTTCATCCTTGGTACATGTTTTAAAAGGTGTACTTGTAATAGTAAACAATAGCAAGATTGCCTAAATAGGATCCAAGCCTGAAAGATAAATATCTCTTTATTTATACATAAACAAGGAGAGGCCCAAGGTGGTACAAGGTCTGAGGTTCCTTAGAAAGGCTGGGAATCACTTTATATACAGTTCAAACATATTGGGTTTGGAATGTGCTCTTTCATTGACAAGCATCATTTGATTCATTTGTGATCTAGCAAGCATGCTCAGTAGTTTGGTGTACACTATGTAATATTTTATATTATCCCATAATGTTCTTAGCATGAGCTTGTTCATACCTAATTACATGTTCAGTAGGTGTGGTTCTTAACATTATTAGTTTTCAAAGTAACTAAAGTTCAAATCCTTGGACAATTCTTGTCTCTGGACAGTTTGAACCAGTCCTTATCAGAATTTCTCATCTTGCTTCTTTATGTCAAAGAACTAGAAACATTAATCAAAGGCACTCTTGGCTACTGAAAACATTACTTAAAAGGCTTCTTCTCCTGCTCCCATCTACCAGTTTCAAGCAAAAATTCTCCTTTTCTTAATTATATTATGTGGTAGCATTTCAAAATCTGCACTAGACATCAGGGTATTACTGGCTGTTATATGCATTATTATGTCATTTACACATCTTAGCTTTAAATGGGGGGGGGGAGTCTTATTCAAAGTTTACTTCTTGTCATCACTTAGGAGGCTTTATTGAAGCAAATATGAGCGAAATTAGTTTGGAAGAAATTCAACAGGTGTTTTCTAAAGATTTAGACATTGAACGAGGTGGTCATTGGAAGCCAAAAGACTGTAAACCACGTTGGAAGGTAATGTACAATTACATTTCTAGTAATCTAGAGTCTGTGGTTTTTCTTAAAGTTCGATTCTGGTTGTTTTTGCAATATCAGAATACAGCTTCATATATACCTGACATGCTAAAGTATAATTTATCTTTATTTTTCACCCAGACAAGAAGCTCATAATAAATTGCTGCTCGAAAAGCATGCATCTCGAAAAGAATAAAGACAGAATAACACCTTGTTACCTTTTACCCACCTGTCTATCTCTATAAAAATCTTGGTATTCAATTTAGGTATAGTCCAAATCCATATAGCCATGGATAGACTTCAGACCATAACCAAATGTGATGATATTTGCACGTCTGTCATGTAAGACAGGATGGAGGGGAGGAGTGATTTTTTTTACACAAAAATCACTATTAAGAGATGAATTCTTCCTCCTTGGAGGTATGCTGGAGAAAAAAGAATGAGAGTTCAATCTCCTTTGTCAATTTATCCTTTTTGATGCAACCTGAAATCTTTACACTTATAATTTATAAATAAATGAGACCATTTTATCAACAATAAATGTTCAGTCTAGTTTGATTTTTTTGAAAAACGCCAATAAATAACTCTTCCTCTATTTGTTTACCAAAACGAACATAGATGACAGTTTTTGGAAGATAAATGTCTAATCTGGTACTATTGAAAAGGCTGTTCCCTGTGTTCTCAGTGTCTTAATCTAGCAAATGATGGAATAGGGCAGTGATTCTCAACCTGTGATCTGAGGACCCCGAGGGGGCCACGGACTGGATAATATATTATAATTTAAATCTTGGGTTAAGTCTTGGGGTTCCATGGTCACAGAAGGTATTTAAAGGGGGTCCATGTGAAGCAGAGTTTGAGAACCACTGGAATCAGTGGCGGAGCTAGATTTTTAAACTGGGGGTAGCCAGAGGGTGGCAAGGATTTATTGAGGGGGTACACAGTTATGTTATTAATAATCTTTCTTCTGTACAAAGTGGCTTACAGATTCTCAAAATAAAAATGTTTCCTTGTTGTCGTCTTTAGAGGGGTGGCAACAGGGGTGGTAAGGACATTTTTAGAGGTGGCACTGGCCACCCTGGCTACCACTCTGGCTACGCCCGTGACTGGAATAGAACATAACTTTATCTCAGATATAGTTAAACCACATATTAAAATCAAACATTACCTAAGGTATGATGATTGCAGCCTGTTTATTTTATTTATCAAATTTAGGTACCACCCACCTCACTCTTAGTTACTAAAATATAAACATAAAGCATTATCCAGAAGGCAGCTGGATATGTCAATATAAAGACAAAATGTAGTTCTTAACATTGTTTATTAAATTATAAAAACATAGCAGTAATAGATTAAGAAAATAGATTTTTCTTAAGAGATCACTTAAATTTGAGATTAATTTTCTTTAGACAGTGCACACATTCAGATTAATTTGTAGAAAAGTAACTAAAATTGCTTGTGCTTGTTGCATAACCATAATTCCTTAGGCTGGAATTCCGTTCCACACCCCCCCCATTGCAGGGAGGCGGAGCTGGTAAAATGGTTCCGCCCCAGGCGCCTGATGGACCCTGAGAGGTTCCTGACGGAGCTTGGGCCATTTCCCGAGACACA
>JAEANM010021088.1:0-11944 GCA_017656035.1 Myanophis thanlyinensis
AACTATAGTCCGGCCCTCCAACGGTCTGAGGGACCGTGAACTGGCCCCCTGTTTAAAAAGTTTGAGGACCCCTGGTTAAGAGCTTCTCTAATCATTGGGGTACACTCTTGCAAAAAGAAGGGCACAGCAATGGAAAATTGGGTTCTTATCTGACACTGAAAAGGCAGGAGGAAGTAAGGCAGAGAGCAGTGGTGGAATTCAATTTTTTTACTACTGGTTCTGTGGGCGTGGCTTGGTGGGCATGGCTGGGGGGGTAATGTGACTGGGTGGGCTGTTTCTATAAGCAGGGCAATAAAGATTAGGCTAGAAACAACACCATAATGTTTTTTCCTGCCTTCCTTACAGGATTAACCCTGTAAAGTGGAAAAAAAACCAAAAGGAGATTTCTCCTAACAACCGGTTCTCTGAACTGCTTAGAAAATTTATTATCTAGTGAACCTGCTAGAACCTGTTCAATTTCACCTCTGGCAGAGAGGAAGGAAAGCTTTGGATTCAGTTGTGTATTCTGATGTGCAACCCCAGATGCATGAGATTGGCACCAAAGGTTTTAAACCCAATAATATCATAACATTTTTTCTTTTCTTAGGTATCTGTGGTGGTGCAGTGGTTAGAATGCAGTATGACAGGCTACCTCTACACACTGCCAGGAGTTCGATCCTTCATCATCATACCCTTTATCCCCATAAAACAATATACAAACATTTTTAATTATATGGGTCATCAGTATATAGGTTACAACCTAAGTCCAGTTCACCATAACAGTATTCTGCATGAATGTGGGGCCCAAATGTACTTCTTGCAATCATGGAATGGAGAGTTGACTTACTCTAGATCAAGGCTGTCAAACTCATGGCTTGTGGGCTGGATATGTCACGGGCTGGGCACGCCCATGCCCAAATTAGCAAAGGGGGGAAAAGTCACGATATGTCATGTGATGATGCCATGACCAGAGGTGAAATTCAGCTGGTTCATGCCGGTTCTATAGAGCTGGTTATTAGAAGAAATCTCCTTTTGTTTTTTTTCCCCACTTTGCAGGGTAATCCTGTAAAGATTAATTTTACAGGGTTAATCCTGTAAATAAGGCAGTAGTTTCTAGCCTAATCTTTATTGCCTTGCTCACAGAAACTGCCTCTCCCCTTATTACATTGTAACTTTTGTGAAGTTTAATTCTGTGCTTGGTGATGTTTAATCCTGTGGCCACACCCACAGAACCAGTAGTAAAAAAAATTGAATTTCACCACTGGCCATGACGATGTGAGTTTGACTCCCCTGCTCTAGATGCTGCTTGAATTGCCACCAACAGGATAAATTAAATGTCCTATTGCCATAAGTTGGAAGTCTTGCCTGAAGCCCTCTGCTTATTTATCCAAAGTATCATTCATTGTTCCTTATTTTAGTCCACAGTACAGAAGCAAAGAAGATACCTCAGCAAGTTGCATTTACTCTGCAGACTTAATTTCCATGTTACATTTGCATATATTCAGGTTTTTATCTTCAGCATATGCATCCTGCAGCCTCAGTCCTGGGATCTATGAATTCAGGCTGTTCTCTGTCTGTTCCTGCAGATTGGTTCTGACATTGTCCTGAATTCATAGCATCAGATGCAGCATTCTTGTTCTTCAAGGTCTTAGAGGCTTGGCAGAACTGACAGCAGTAACCAATCTTGAGTAGCTAGGTAGAACGTATTGTTTTACCCTCAAAGCAAAATAAATCATTTAAAAACTAAGCTGACTGGTCTGCATCTTCTTAAGAGGGTGAAAATTATTGCCATATTTTCTAGCTAATGGCCTTTTAAAAAATAATATTAGCAGATTAAACAAAAGGCTCACCAATATTTGACAGGAGCCCTGGTCTTCACATAATGACATGTCAAATTTCTCAGACTAGAGCGACCTAGAAATAATGATAGGGTAACTAGCAAAGCAATAAGGAAGTCAGCATGGCATTTGCTCCTTTTCCAGCATCATGGTGCCCAATTACAGGAAGCAATGCTGGTGGACTCTCATTTGCTCCCAGAGAATGGTGAGGAGTCTGTAATTACAGTGGCACTAAGTGGTGGGCTGCAGAGCAACAGATTGGTAGTTACAGTGTAATTAAACAACAATGACATACAAGGAGAACTTTTGCCTCCTAGTTGAAAGCAATAGTCATCCAAGCTGTGTCTAATTATGCAGAACAAGCTTTGCATTATGGTGGAAAGAGAAGAGTATTTGCCTTGGTTCACAGTAGAATTGTATTTCTAATTTTAAAAAAAGTCCTACTACTGAACAATCCATAGCAAACCACTAGTAATTTGCTGTTAAATTATTGCTTATTCTTTCTGGTTATAGAAGGGAATCTGCAAATGGATTATTTATATTTTGTTTCTAGAGCTTCTCTTTGGCAAATAATGGAAAAGCACACCTTCAAAATAGTTGTATAGTAAGAATACTCTGGAGGAACAAGAGGAAGAGCTATAACCTACATAAATGGTCAGATTAAAAATAAATCTGAGTCTGGGACTGTAAACTGAGTAAGAGTGTTTCCATTGAAATTCTCCATGGATACGCTACAAGTATCTAACAGAAAGCAAGGGTATTTCCAAAAGAAGATCTTTATAATAGGAGAGTCACTTAAGTTTTACTGAAAATCTAATCTAGTAATGGAGGCAGTAATGGGGCAAGGAGTTGTCTCTTCTTTCTTGAGTAGGGTGGTCATTTTCATATTGGTATGTTCTGCCACTAATCCTGAAAGCACTATGTAATCATCATGACTAAGTACCAATAATCCTCCTTGTTCATAATTCCACTAAAAGTATGTAAAGCCCCATTCTTCAAAATCATAAAAGAAACTTGAAGAAGAAAATAATATTTTCCTAAAGGGTGTTCAAATTCTGAAAAGAAATCTATATCAAAGGCCAGAAGTTTAGAAATGAAAAGTAACACAATTGTCACTTGCCAGTTCCTATTTTTTTAAAAAAGGGATTGTTTTAAGTTTGTTCTATATTTTTACTTGTTACCCACCCAGAGTTGAGTGGTATACATATTTAAATAATTATAATTTACCAGGATCTGTTTATATCCTGCAATAATACATTTAATATCATCAATTAACAACATCTACCTATTCCAGATGATTGGGAATGACTCAGTAGGTAGATAAAAATACTAAGACCAGTTTGAACATCTGGCTGACTTTGTGACCAACCACAAATCATATTGATACCAAAGAGACCAACATGGACTACAAGAAAGAGCAAATGAAAAATAGAAAAGAGACATGGCAAGGTGAAGTATTAAATGGCCAATACATACAAAACTAGCAGACCAAGCAGATAAAAACAAAACCGTGAGATGACTAAGAGCAGGAAAATTGAAGAGACAGATGGGGACTAATTCTGGCTGCACAATGACCAAGTCTTAAGAGCAAATATATATAAAGCCAGAATTGAGAAAAGAACAACAGATAGCAAATGCTGTCTTTGCAAAGAAGCTGAAGAAACAGTGGACCACCTAGTTAACTACTACAAGAAGATCACAGAGACTGATTACAAATGTCAGCATGACTAAGCAGCAACAATGGTGCATTAGAACATCTGCAAGAACACCACTTACCTGCAAACAAGAACATTGGCTTCAAAAAATAGAGAAAATAATAGACAATGGAGAAGCTAAAGTGCTCTGGGACTTGAGAATTCACATATTGAAGCATCTGCCACACAACACTCCAGACTTAACAGTTGTTGATAAGAAATCCCGAAAAGTCCAGATAGTGAACACGGCAATATCTGGAGACAACAGAATAGGACAGAAAATCACAAAATATAAGGACTAGCAAATAAAAATAGAACTGTGGAAAAAGAAAGCAAAAATAGTACAATACAGGTAATCCTCAATTTACAACAGTTCACTTAGTGACTATGCGAAGTTACAACGGTACTGAAGAAAGTGACTTATGTCCATTTTTCACATTTATGACCACTGCAGCATCCCCATGGTATTGTGATTTACGTTCAGATGCTTGATAGCTGACTCGTATTTATGACAGTTGAACTGTCCCGAAGTTACGTAATCACCTTTTGCCACCTTCTGACAAGCAAAGTCAATGGAGAAACCAGATTCACTTAACAACCATGTTACTAATTTAAGAACTGAAGTGATTCACTTCACAAATGTGGCAAGAAAGGTCATAAAATGAGGCAAAATCAGTTAACAAATTTCTCACTTCACAACATACATTTTGGGCTCAATTGTGGTCATAAGTTAAGGATTATCTGTACAATTACATCCTGTGACAATTTCTTTAAACAACATCTACTTCTCCCAAATCCTTGGGAAGGACTCAATAGTTGGACAAAAATGTCAAATCCAGTCTAAACATTTGGCTGATTGTGTGACCAACCACAATGTAAGAGGAAAATATACCATATAGAAATATATAGTTTTGAAGTGTGAATAAACTCCAAAACTATATAATATGACTATACAATATTTTGAAAATTATTAGAAGAGAAACAATGGAAATAAAATTGCCAATGCTAACATTCCCCTCCCTGTGCCTTGTGCATATATACAATACAATTCCTTCAAGTCCCAGAATTTACAGCCAGACAAATTTTGGAGAGCTTAGGTTCCACATTGGGATGGGTGGTGTTAAGACTGTGTGGAGGTTATTGAGCATGAGATGTCTTTGGATACATATAGTTTGATTTCTAATTGGAAGTCAAGCAGCACTACTTCAGCAAATGCTGTGAAGATTTCTTAGAACCATCAGCAGGACTGGAGGCTAACTATCTCCAAATTTAGATCTGAGTCATAGCTCACAGTAGCTCACAATAGACAAGGCTTCTAAACACTATGTTAGCATCCACATACAGTGATTAGCTTTTGACATCTGTTTCACATCTGTGTCTTTTACAGGACCATGAAATGCAAGCAGTTTCATGCATGGTAACACATCCTGGTGACACTGGATCGGACCTCCATACATGAAAATTTGCAACATCTAGTAGAGATTTGAAGCCAATTGAAGGAGACAGGTGTGTCACAAAAGTAATACAAGCACCTGATAAATTTTATTTTTCTGTAAACGAGATGTGATTTATTTCAAATACAAAGTACAGTAGCTATTCAGGTTTTATATTTGATCATTAATCAGATAAAAGAAACTTGTCTGAAAGGTCTTCTGGGACTGCAAATCTTTCTAATTTTATTAAATTACTATTCTGTGTTCATTATTAACTCTTCTTGAGCCTCATTAGATAAGAAATTGTAAGAAAATATCAAACAGAGTAGGGAAATTATAAAAGAATGACCAAGAGATGCTTGAGATTCTTAGTCTATGTATAGTTGCAAATATCAGGTGAACTTGTGATGTGTATGATCTGTCTGATCAACACTTGACTTGGTTATACAAGAGTATATCCTAGTATATTCTTCTAGACCAGGAACAATTCTGACAGACAGGTGAAATTCAGCCAGTTCGCACTGGTTCTATAGAACCAGTTATTAGAAGAAATCTCCTTTTGTTTTGTTTTTTTTCCACTTTGCAGGGTTAATCCTGTAAAGATTAACTTTACAGGGTTAATCCTGTAAATAAGGCAGTTGTTTCTAGCCTAATCTTTATTGCCTTCCTCACAGAAACTGCCTCTCCCCTTATTACATTGTAACTTTGGTGAAGTTTAATTCTATACTTGGTGATGTTTAATCCTGTGTCCACACCCACAGAACCAGTAGTAAAAAAAAATTGAATTTCACCACTGCTGGCAGATCATACTTTTGGAGAAGCCAATAAAATCTTATGAGTCTTACTATCTGCTACACTTTATTTTTAAATATGGGCTTAAGATATTTGCTGTCTTTATATGAGAGATATTTTATACTATATAGTGGAAAATTCAAATATTTCTATGTAGTGGTGAGATTAACCCTGCAAAGTGGGAAAAAAACAAAAGGAGATTTCTTCTAATAACCAGTTCTATAGAACCAGTGTGAACGGACAGAATTTCACTTCTGTTTCTATGCAATTAAGATTGAATTTGCTATTAAGAACCCCTTCAGACATATTTTTGGGAGGCTTCTTTTCTACTTATTTTTCTTTGTACACCTTTTTTGCATTTAGCTGATAGTTTTCTGCTCTATATTTCTATATTAAAGTAATACTGTAAAAAAGTAAAAAGTAGATTGATTGTCTTTCCCCTCTTCTTCACAATATATAGATGCATTAGTAGACATTTCATTGCTCATCCTTAACTTCAGTTATTTTTTTTTTAGATTAAAAAATTAAATTAAAAAAAGCCAGGCACAATATATCCACTTTTTTTTTAAATTCTCCTCTTTAGTGGGAATTATTTACCCTACTTTCTGGTTTTCAGCTAAAGACTAGATTAGAAGAGCTCTCCTCTTTTTTTCACAACTGATACATTTTCTGGGTGCCTTTGGAGAAGAATTTAATCAAACCCTTTTTGAAAATCCATTGTCTACTGGTACCATTATCCGTATGGCTGATTACCCTAAAGAATGAACAGTACCATTGGACACCTGCCTACTCTGAAGCAAGTTCTATTGAGGCTTATTCATAAGTAAGTGGGTATAGAATTGCTCCATAAAAGGTTTATGAGGCAAGATCTATCTTTAGAATAGCTGTGCTGAAACAATTTCCACCTTAGTAATGCTGTAGTTATCAGTAACAATTTTATGCAACATTTAGCTTAATTTCAAAAGTCTTGGGAAGACATCAGTTGAAATCTCTGGTAAGATATTCCTTTCTGTTCCTGTAGTTTACAAAGTACACAGAGTACATTTGTTTTTGTCCCACCAATCTGTCTGCTCTTCACCATACAGACTAATCTCAGGAACATGTTTTGTTAGAAAAGCTGCCATTTTTTCCTGTGTCCCAGAACCTTCATATGCCCATCAGATTCACCATTACTGTTCCAAGGCAGGGAGAAACAATAATATTCTCCACTGAAATAGCAATTTGGATGATATATTAGCAACATAGTTATTATTGCACTTAAGAATAAGAATTGCAGTTTGGAAAGATGTCTGGTGCACCACCAAGCTCTCTCTTCTAGTAGGAAAAGAGGACAGGCATAGTGGTGAGAAAAAGACAGATATTCATAATACATGATATTCATATTTAAAATGATTATTTCTCTAGGTCAGGGGCTAATATAATATTTCCTGAAACCAAATGGTATTTCTAAGAAAAGACACTGAAGTCCCATTAAGTTCAGATTTTTTCCAAAACCCAGGGTATTATTAAAGCCTAAGATCAAAATGTGATTTTGATAGAACTGTCATCCTTTGAAATTACAGTATCTGTAATATGGTTGTACTGTAGCAATGAAAAAAATGTATTTGGCAACTGTAATTAAGTCTATTGTGAATATATTTCTAAAGGAATGTACAATTGTGTTACAAGAGTGTTTGCCCTCTGTTTTAGTATTGATATGTTATTTTATTCAAAGAAAATGTTTTTCCTGGATTTGTTAATTTGACCGATTTTTGATGTTTGCTACTGCAGCTCATACAGTAGCTATACCTCTTTACTATCACTATATCCCATTAAAGTCAGTGGCTTACAGTATTTATAAGGAGAGAAATAGAGCATTATACTTTAATTAACATTAGGATTTTAGAATTTTCCAGATAACTGATTGTGAATTAGCATTATTATTTGATATTATGCTTATTTTGTATCTACTAACAGCTTTTGTCCTATGGTTTTGAAGTCATCTGCTTGATATAATGTTTGACCATCTATTATTTTGGATTTTGCCTATGCATCTCAGGACTCAAAGTGACCAAATTCTGTTTTTGTCTATAAATTGCTGATTGGAGAAACTGCCTGTGCATAATATTAACAACCAGTGAGAAAACTGCAACATCTTCTCCCTAGAGTAAGTATAACTTTGACACTGTTGATGATTGTATAGAATTGAAAAAAAATTGAACCCAGTGATTAAGAAAAGAACAGGTAGTAATCAGGTAATCTCCTGATGAATATTATGTAACATTTATGGAAATGGTAAAATCAGATTGTTCAGGTTCCCCCCACCCTTTTAGATATAAATAGGTATTGAATACACAAATAGTGTGGCATCTGGGTATTGTTAATTCTGATACCAAATAGCACTAATAATATTGACCATTTTGGTAATCTTGATTACATTAATCATACTCACATCATTATAATAACATTGAACATAATAAAATCATCTTTTAACTTCTAATCCTTCCATCTACATATTGATTTTGAAATATTATATAAAAATTTATAATAATATTTCCCCCTCCTCTGTTCTAAAACTTAATAACACAAATCTTATATTAGTATTCTATTTTTATCCATCAACTCTTGCCCGTTTTAATATTTCAATTCTTGTTGATTTTCTAATATATTTTCCATACTTCTTGGGATTTTATATTAATTACATTAATCATTCTCACATCATTATATTAACATTATAACTATTTACAATTAGGGTTATTAACATTAGTATTTGCTCCACCATGTATATAATCCATCATTTAATTATTCAGTATTTTAATACACAATAATAACATAATAATGTTATTTAAATATACATAATACAATCATCTTTCAGCTTCTGATCCTTTCATCTACATACTAATTTTAAAATACTATATAAAATATATAAAATAATATTTTGCCTCTTTCTACCTTTATTCTAAATTTTAATGGCACAAATATTATATTAGTTGATATTCTATTTCTATACATCATCTCTGGCTCATTTTAATATTTCAATTCTTCTTGATTTTTTGGCATGTTTTCCATACTCCTACCTTGGGATTTTGTATCTCCATGCATCATTCATATTTGATCTAAATATTTCCACTACCTCTACTTCTCACTGCCAGATCTGTAATGTCTCTATCCTCACTTTAGGAATCTTTCTGCTTATCTAATTCTAATTTTAAACCTCTTACTGTATAATCAGTTTGATCTATTTCATCTATTTTAGTGTTTGTCTCCTTGTCTTTTGGATTCATTTGTTGTTTTATCTGCTCTTTCCTTTTCACTGTTTTTTCTATTTTCTCCTCTATTTCCTGGATTTCCTGTTCATTTTTTATTATTTGCTGAACATTTTCTAGTCTCACAACTATATCATGTGGTTCTTTGTTATAATTTCATAGATATTTTGGAACACCAATGATATTTCTTTTTGAAATATACTTATTTTTCCTTGTTGAGGCATTTTGTCTTATTTTGGTAAATCCAAAGATTATTCAATAATCTATCAAGATCCCAGATTCTTGGTTGTCTCTAACATCAAAAAGCCAATATTAAAACAATTCATTGAGTCCCAGAGTTATTCCTCAAGATGTACAATATTTATAGTTCTTTACAGTCTTCCACCAGTCAATTTACTCCTTCCAAGTTTTCCAAAAAGTCTTTTTTTTTAAATTTTCCTTGTTTTGCCTCTTTGTGCAGTTATCAGGCAGCATTTATAATCCTAAAAGATCCAACAGGTTTTCCCTTGTTTTCATCAGCCACATAATCAGCTCTTTAATTTCAACAAGAGTTCCAAGTATTTATAAACCATTCTACTTAACAATCTTCTAAAGTCTCAAAAATTTTCTTCCTTAGCCATTAAACAAATAAGTTTCAGACAGTGGCAAAAAGAAAAGCAGTTTGTCAGGTATTGTTTATCTCCATTTTTAAATACAGATTATTTCAAAGATTTCCCCAGCCTTATAAAAGTATAGTGTATTTTATTTCTTTCACTAATAGATGGCACTATCACCTAAAATTTCAACGTTGCACTCAGTCTGACAACTGATAATCTATTCCGATCTATTCTGATTTTCTTCAAGCAATTTCTAAATGTTTCTAGTATTTTAAAATGTCTTTTCAAAATATTTCTAATAAAATATTCAAGCCCAGTCTTTCTATATTTTAAAATTTTTATATTCTCTCTTAGATTTCACTTTCTCTAAGTATTTGTGATTTTTCTCTAAGTATTTGTTCACTGCTTGTTTATCACTTGGAGAGTTTATCTTTTCAAACTTTTCTTTGGGGTTGATCTCCAGTAAAGAAGTTGAAAATCATCTCACCCAGTTCCAGTCCACTGTTCACACACTGCTCCAACACATTTCTTTCTTCTGTTGTTCCAGCTTCATGATAGCCATAATGGCTACCTCACATCTTCATTGTTGGATAGGAGGGAAAGCCTCAGATCAAGCAGGAAAATTGCCACTCTCTGCAACATGCAAGCTGCTCCTCCTTTCTTTGTCACCTCCAAGCTCTTTAAGGGCCCCCCAGCGAGGAAGATTCAGCCTAGGTTTGTGAAGCCCCACTCCCTATGACTGTCCCGCAATGATACCAAACCAGAAGTTCTGGATTGTTCAGTTTTTAGTATAGCAGCATCTATCTGAGTATACTTCACCATAAACACAGTCTTTTCTGTCTGAGAAAATAATTTTGAATGTTATTTACAAAGCAATGACCATATAGATCCCTCAATAAATTAAGCTGAGAATATTCTAAGGAGGAGAGAGAAACCCATCTGCTTACTGCTAATTATTCCCTGGATAGAATTTCAAAAAAAGAATGAAAATAAACTTTCAGCTCCTCTTAGGGCAGTTAAAGTAATGACTCCAACACTAGCACACAGAACTATTGTCATATATATTCATTCTAAAATCCAGCAGGATGTATGAAATTTGTAGCTTTGTGCAATTGGGTACTTATTTGCATAGCTTGCCTGCATTTATTGAGTAAATCATACCATGAATGGGAACTGAGAGGATATATGATTTAGAGTGAACAAAGGAGAGAGATACAGATTCCAACTATGGTCATGGAGACTTAGAATATGCTCCTATTGTGCTTAGTTCTCAGGACAATTCAATTTTATTTAATGCCAGCTTCCCCAGCACCTGGATGAAGCTATATATCTGAATCCTCTCCAATCGGGCTTCAGGCCTGGGTATAGCACAGAGATGGCTCTGGTCACATTGGTGGATGATCTCTGGAAGGCACGGGACAGGGGTTGTTCCTCTGTCCTGGTCTTACTAGATCTTTCGGCGGCTTTCGATACTGTCGATCACAGTATCTTGCTGCAGTGATTGGGGGGGGGTTACAGTGGTTCTCCTCCTTCCTTTCCGATCACTCGCAATTTGTGTTGCGGGGGGGGGGGGGCAGAGGTTGGCCTTGAGGCCCTTAATATATGGAGTGCCTCAGGGGTCGGTGCTCTCGCCTCTACTGTTCAACATTTATGTAAAGCTGCTGGGTGAGATCATATGCGGCTTCGGGGTGGATTTCTATCAGTAGGCTGATGACACTCAGCTGTACATTTTCATCCCAGGCCACCCCAACAAAGCCATCGAAGTGATGAACTAGTGCCTGGAGGCCGTGCAGAGTTGGATGGGTCAAAATAGGCTCCAGCTCAACCTGGCCAAGACTGAGTAGCTGTGGTTTCCTGCGCCCAGATACAGCCAGCTGGTTTCATCGCTGGCCTTGGGGGGAGAGTTGTTGACCCCCATAGAAAGGGCTCACAATCTGGGTGTCCTCCTGGATGTATGGCTGTCATTGGAAGATCAGATCGCGGCCGTCTCAAGGGCGGCTTTTTATCAGGTCCGAAGGATCTCCCAGTTGCGGCCCTTTCTGGATTGGGGCGCTCTTTGCACAGTCACTTCCACCCTTGTTACCTCTCGCCTAGACTATGTCAACGCTCTTTACATGGGCTCCCCTTGAAGAGCATCTGGAGGCTGCAGTTGGTGCAAAATGTGGCCGCGCGAGTGATTCTGGGGGCTCCTCGGAGTTCCCATATTACACCTCTCCTCCACGAGCTGCATTGGCTCCCTGTGGCCTTTTGGATATGATTCAAGGTGTTGGTTATCAATTTTGAATTCAATTTTCAAATTTATTGGTCACATACACAGTCATACATGGTACAATATGCAGTGAAATGCTTACGCAACCGCGGGTAAGT